>VDFB02324880.1:0-12719 GCA_007258455.2 Sequoia sempervirens
CTTTTGTCAAGACATACCAAAGACAACAAGCAAGAGAAAAAAAATAGATCATGAGATGTCATCACACCTCTAAATCCTTCATGGGACATCCTCGAGGTAGCTAGTAATATGACCAAGAGACAAAACAATAAAAAGATAAGACAAAATAGACCAACAAAATTAACATCCATTTAATGTGTTTGTCAATATTTGTTTGTCAAAGGTGGATTGCTTGACAGTTTGACAGTTTTGACAGTTCGACAGTGCCTATCGTCAAGAAGGACACATCTTGAAAAAGGAAAATGACATTTTGATGAGGTCTAAGTCCAAGAAGGACACATCTTGGAGGGGACCATAGAGTGACGAGATCGACATTGTTTTGGCAATTTGACTAATTTTCACTTGATGACTGATTGAACTATGTTTTCTGTTGGTTCATGATTTAAATGTTGACATTTCAAATGACTGTCTTGTGTCTGCATGTGACCATGTTTGACTTATTTGATAGATGTGATGAATATTGACTCTGTTTTGGGATTTTTGAGACTTATTTGGATGTTTTGGTATTTTTTAGATATTTGATTTTTTTGGATTTTTGACGTTTATGATTTTTTTGTGTTTTACATGTTTTTATTTTTTCTTTTTGTAATGTTTTGAGAGGATCGAGATAAATGCATGTGAATGATGCTTATGCACAAGAATCTAAGGAAAAACATGATTGTGCCCCTAGTAAAGCTAAATACCAATTGATAGGTGATGATGATGATGACGTTGTTTGATGTGGGAAAGACACATCTCGAAACAACACAAGGATGATGATAATGCAACCAAAGGATCAAGGTTTGCAACAAGGATAGGAACAAAGCCAAGGAATGTTTTGGATGATGCGCTAGGATGCATAGAAAGATTGTATGGATTAGACTTGTTACATTTGGAATGACGTAGTTGCAAGATTGAATGGGATGATGGAGTATCCTTGGACCATTTGACAAGGGAAAACCAAGATAGGCGACTGACATGAAAGGATGATAGGTGGCCTTGGTAAAAGATAGAAGACATGAGACTAGAGGAATTGTCATATGATATTCAAGGTCTATGTCACATATAGGAATAATTAGATTTATCGAATATATGGGTCTAGATAATGCTATGAAGGAAATGACATGATGTTTCATGAATAGTATGTGACCAAAGGATAGAAATGTCAAGAGTTTTCCCAAAGCATCATTTATATTTATACCCCAGTCCTTATCAAGATAATATTAGGTGGGAAAAATGGATGGAAATTCTAGGGCTTAGGATTGATAGATGGAAATGTCATGAGGAAGGCATGGGAGATGAGATGACTTGCCCCCAAGTGTAAAATTCCACATAGATAATTTCTCTTACATATGATGCATGTTTGCCATGTTTTCATCATGGTACATATCCAAAGTGCCATAAGAATGGTTTTCACTATTGGACAAATTTTTTCTCTTTACTATTTTTTTCATTTTATTTATTTATTTATTTATTGGTATTTTTGATATTTCTGGATGACCTTGATATTTTAGTTGATCACTAAATTTTATGAATCCATAGAGGGTGCTGATGTAGAGACAGGTGCCATGATATGCCAATAATGACCTTTATGAAGCAGTTTCCCTGTCAAGATCATAGCGTTTGCATACAACTGATTGATGTCATTGTGATCCTTTTGGATACTAGAGTTGGCCTTATCAAAATATGCACATCGTGATAGAGTGCCATGAGAGTCATTATGATAAAGAGTTTCTGCCAAGATGTGATGAATTTGTGAGGTATGTGTTTTAGACTTTAGGTGCGATGTAGGATTATGATGGATGATGGTAGATGTGGAAGGGTTGTTTGGGAATTTGGATGAATCACTTTTTATTTTCCAAGCTTGGGATGTTGGATGGGGGAGTTTGGAATTTTGATTAGGATAGCATTTGAAACCAACACTTTGATATGCCTTGCTTGATGACCATTTTGAAGGAGGTGGAAATTTATTATATTTGGGAGTCCTCTTTTCTTGTGGCTCCACATTTTGATTGACTTTTGGATTTAGCATATTTTCTTTGCCTGATCCATTTTTCTTTGGGATCCATTTTAACTTCATTTGTCCACTTTTCTTTTTGTTTAATTCAATGGCCTTTGATATTTGATTTTGAACTTTTGATTTGTAAGAGTTTTGTTTTTGTTGGTTCCAAATGGAAAGTTTATTCATATTGGAATGATCTGGTTTATGGTGTGGATGGAAGGATTGTTGGCAACAACCTTATGACAAGGATTAATCATGGACCCTACTTTAACGTTTGTACAGATAAAGTTTCCCCCAATATCAAGGAGGTACCACTAACATCATTAGATTCTCCAACTAAGGAATAGCCAAGACCTTGATGTCTAGATTTTCATAAAATTGTATTGGTACTCTAATGCCTTTCTCATGTATGCCTAGTCCTCTTCCTTGATATTGCATGCTTTGAAATATTCTCTTTGTGATGGGGTATTTGTCATTTTGGAAGCAAGATGCAATCCAATCATTGTGTATGTGGATATCATTACTCAGTATTTTCTCATCTACAAGAAAGCCTACTCTTACAAAGATACATGATCCTAGTTGATAAAATGTTGTTGCTTCGCTGACATGTTGGATATATTTTTGAATGATATATTTGGTCTAATTTTGTGATATGTCAAATTCAGACGGTTCTACTAGTGCTTCCAAGTCGATGTCGAAAGCATCTTTATGGTAATTATCATAGAGTCCAGTGAATTCAACTATAGCTTGATCATTTGCAAATATGTCTAGAGTAGAAGACTCTTGTTCTAGAGGAATATCATCTATGTGTCCAAAGGAGGAAAGTGTCTCATTTTTTAAAATGGATGCATTCGAAGTTTGGGTAGGATTATCCTCAAATGTTTGATCATGAATGGCATAAAGGTCAATGAGCAGATTTCTTTGGGTTTCTTGATCAATGGTAGTGTCTTGGTCAAAGATGGGATTGTCTTGGATGACATGATTGGGAATGGAATCTTTGTTAAGGATAGGTGTATTTTGGATGCTATGATTATCTAGAAGGGATTCTTGAATGGATTTAAGGATGGGGTCATGGGATGGACTAATTTGATCTCGACATGAAGGTGAAGTTATGATGTCATTCCTTGGGTTTTCATCTTGACATATATCCTCAAATTTAGGCAATGGAATGTGACTTTGGACAAGGATAGAATTTGCATGACTAAATGTATGTTGGGAAAGGGTGGCTTGGAAAGGATTAGTGGATGAAGGACTCAGATAGGACATGGAGACCTGGAATGGATTGATTAATAATGGGCTAGAGGAAGATTCTCGGAGGTTATCCCTTGATGAGCTATCACGATGACGCTTACTCTTCCTAAGTCAACAAGTTTGTACTTGGTATTTGTGACACTCTTGATCTATTCTATGTCTGGAAGCAATGTAACCTATATAAGTGATGTGTGAGTCATACTAGAGTTGTTGGTTTGACCCTTCAGTTCATGTGATGTGGTACTTGTATTTATTTTGTATCAGTTTTGTGTAGCCTGTGTCTAGTGGTAGATGGTCTTGTGTAGGAATTCCTTGTTACTATCTCCTACCACGGAGGGAGTGGGACCTTTGGGTTCCACATGGTCGGGTGGCGCATGCATCTTAATCCATTGGTTCTTATTCTTGTTCGTGTGGTTGTGATTTCCAGTTGGAGAGCTCGTGGGAATCAGATTCTTCTCATGCCTTGTTCTCTCAGTACTTATTGTAATTTTATTACCCCTCATTTGTTATCGAGGTGGAATTTGTAATATGTTATCATACTTGTTGGATTTACCTCATTCGGGGAATGAGTGTTGTAATCATGTTGTAAGTTATATTATTGGAATCAAGAGGTATCTCATACTCTTGGATGTAAATTATTCTGAATAGAATGTATGTGAACTTTAATTGTTTTGAAAAGAAAGATAGGTTTCTGGGGACCACAGAAACCAGAGTTTAAACAACAAAAGATAAACAAAAAAAGTTCAAACAAGCAGACGGCTGTCCCAAAAAGGAAATGACAGTACCAAGAGACAACAGGGCCCAAAAAAGGACCGCCCAAAAAAACTAGCAACAAACACCACCACACTACTCCAAGGTGTTCAGTAACTCCTTAGCCTCCTTTTCAACATCCTTCATGTCCTGTAACCCCTGCTTGAGAATTTGAGCCGTATGTGACAAAGTCGGGGTCTTCCTCTTAATGTTAGCCCAGGTACAAGTCGAAATCCCTTCACCAGCCGATCTGTTGCCTCCCTTGTTCGCATCCAAATCCATGACCAGCGAACCCTTTTGGTTTTTTTCAAGCTTTTCCACCATCGCATTGATGATAATGGTGTTATGCCTAGCAATTTTGTGATTGTTCGCAACAGTGGCCCTAATGTTTTGGCCAATCTTAGACATGCTGCACTCGATACTAGTCAATCTATCCTCCTGTGATTGCTGTCTTTTCCTCGGTAAGGGAGTTTCCTGTCTTTCATTATCTCTACAATTCTAACTAATCTTCTACTCCAAGTCTGTGACCCTATTGCTGAGATCAGTAAAATGGCCTTTCAAATCATAGACTTCTTTCTGGGTCCACTTGAGAACAGTGAAAAGGCCATCCGTACTTTTTCCCGCTATACTCACCATGTCCTTAGGCTTGAGCTTATTTAGGGCCGAATTGATTTCATCTTGAATAGGGGACTCATAATGATCATTCCCCAATCTTCCAGACACAGGGCACTAGGGGCCGATTTCTTACTGACCATGGGCTTATCAGAGAGGATTTCCATAGAATTCTTAGAATACGAAACAAGTTTCGTAACAAGGGTACTTTTAAAACTAGGGGACAAACCTGGAGTAGGGCATCCAGGAGACGGCTGGGGATTAAGATAGGGCAGTGAAGCAAAACCCAGACTAGGGCACTCATGTAGAGGCTGCAATTTAGGACATGATAGCGGGGAAGAATCCTTAATGGTTTTCTAACAAGACAGTGACTGGGGAGCAATGGTATCAGGACCAACAAGAACACAAGCAGGGGGGCCGAGGTTCAATCTCCCTACTACTTTCTGTCTCCTCATGATCCAAATCTTCAATTTCAATAGTTTTAGGCAAAGCAGGTAAATTTTGAAAATGCTCAAAAATGAGCCTAACAAGACTAGGGTGAATAATAGCATTCCTCCTAGGGTTTCTTTCCACATCATCAAGGTAATTCTTCAAAGAAGAAAATAAGTAAAAAGGCAGAGATATACGAACCTTGTGATGGAAATGGTTCAGAATGGCAAAGTGGTAACCATAAACTCTGGTGAAGCGCCCATCAATCGTGATATATTCCATAATGACTCTTAAAACTTTCCTCCATATAGATTTGATGGACTCAACATCAAAGTAGCTATTGGCAACCTTAACCATCTTCGCTTTCTCCTTATCTTTTTTGGGAAATTTAATGACCGCTTCATCAGAGAATCGCCGGTCCCAATAGAATTTAACACCCTCAGTCGAAAGACCTGTTATCTCACCAATTAAGTCCTCACTCAGCTTAACATTCCTACCAAACAACACAATCTCACCATTTTTCCAGTTTTTAACAAAATAGTCCACCATCCCCTCGTCCGTACCATGGAGCTTTTCCAGATACGGGATTAAGCCTCCCTTTTCAATTTTATCCCACGCTTTAGCGTTCTTTCTGTGCTCTTGGAAATTGCTCGGCTCCACACGTTTTCTTTCTCCGCCCATGTTCAGAACTCTGTAAAACAACACTCTACAGTTGCTTTGGGTCCCGATTAGGCATTTTTTTTTTAACACCAAGAAAGCGTGCCGAAGACTCTTCTTGAAAAAGAAAATGACGTCGGTCTCATCAAATCTAATGAAATCGATGTACCTGATCTTTATCTGTTTCATCATGACTAAGATTTCCTTCTCTTCCATGCACTGAATCATAATAAATTAGCGCTTTCACTTTAGGATGGAGGTTGTCATTCTTCCTCCACATGTTTTCCCCACCCTTCTTAACCCCTTCATTGGCGAAGAAATCCGCCACCTTATTGGCTTCTCTATAGGCGTGGGAAACTTTCACTTTATGAAATTTACTTAATAATGTTTTCGTATCTTCGATCCATTTTTTGATGGTCCACGAGGGGGGGTAAGCCCAAGAATGCAATTTATTATATTCAATGAATCACCCTCCAACCAAAGATATTTTGTATTGATCTTGAGGGCTAAGCTAACCACATGAAAAGCCCCTACAGCTTCCGCAACATGATTAGTTTGAGTACCGATGTCCACAGCAAAAGCCGCAATAAAAGCCCCCGAGTTGTCCCTTAAAACACCCCCACTGCCAGCTTTCCCAAAGTTACCTTTAGCCGCACCATCAAAATTGGCTTTCAACCAGCCCAAAGACAGCAAAGACCAATTAGCATTCTCTCTCCCACAAACACCAGGTTTGAGGACATTTGACCCAACTAATTTTGAATTCCACTTTTCGGCCATAGCAATATCAAAAGGAGACCAGTTAGCTTTCTCAAACATTTTTCTAGGAATTAAAGATAAGTTTTCCTTTATAGCCCTTACAATTTTAGCATGCAAGTCCCCTTCTGACATCTCTTTATCCCTAAACACTCTGTTGTTCCTTTCCTTCCAAATATTCCAAGACACAAAAGGTAGAATAAAAGACCATAGCTTTCTAACAAAAGGATTTTTTGAAGGAGCTTTCCATTGTATGAAGAAATCCTTGACAGAGGTAGGAAAAATCCATGCCACATCAAGGAGTGCTAGAAATTTATCCCAAATATTCGACACAAAAGGGCAATGAAGAAAAAGATGATTAACAGTCTCGACTTCATTCCTGCACATATAACATCTGTTTGGTAATTGAATTCCTCTTTTTCCAAGATTGTCCAAAGTGAGAATCTTATTTTGTAGCATTATCTAGTAGAAAATATTGATTTTCGGAGTCAGGTGATTAATCCAAGCCTTAGCCCAGAAGGGAGGAGGCCCCATCGGACTAACCAACATTGAAGTGGCAGAGGAAACTGAAAAAATACCAGACGGGTTGTCTAGCCAGACAGCAAGATCCTCCACCTAGTGTTGAGCTGGTCTTAGGGCTCTGAAAGCCGACTGAACAGGGCCAAGATCCTGACTGATGGTTATCAAATCAACCCAACCACCATTCCTCCAATAATCTTTAACCAAGATTCCAAATTTCTTTTTACAGTCATTCATCCATTTACTAAATTTCTCTATTCTGATTAAAGGATCTTTAAAAAGCCACCTATCTTCCCAAAATCTAACATAATTTCCATTTCCAATCAGCCATCCAATTCCCATTTCCAGCAACTTTCTTCCTCTACCCATATCATTCCAGCAGATAGACCCACGAGGTAAAGAAGAAGAATTTATAATCTCATTAGAAGACTCATAGTTATTAAAATATTTGGCTTTTAAAGTTTCACGCCATTCTCCATTTAAAGTAAGAGTTCTCCAAAGCTATTTAGCAAGAAGGGACATATTCAAAACTTTAATTTTCCTTAGACCCAGGCCCCCCCTTGACTTGGGTCTACAAACAAGATCCCATCCGACAAGTGGCATTCTCTTCTTGTCCTCCACTCCGGACCAGAGAAACCTTTTCTGAATTTTTTCAATGGCCTCAGCATATTTAGCAGGAATTTTAAATATACTGAGAGCATAAATAGGGAGATTTTGCAGAGAAGCCTTAAGGAGATGGATTTTTCCCGCTTGACTGAGTAGAGCACCTTTCCACCCCGATAGCTTCTTATTGAATTTTTCAACCAAAGAAATCCAGAACGATTCTGAAGGTTTAGAACAAAGAGGTAAGCCAAGATAGGTTGACGGAAGAGGCTCAACTCGGCATCCAAGAATCCGAGCAAGTTTGACTTGTCTATACTCTGGAGTATTGATGAAAAAAATTGAACTCTTAGCCCTGTTGACAACTTGCCCAGAAGCAGATTCATAAAGATTCAGAATTTTTTTTAAAGTCTTAGCTTCAGTCATAGTAGATCTTCCCATGAGAATGGTGTCATCAACAAATTGCTGGTGGGAACAGGTAAGAAGAGAAGAAGAAGGTCTTAAGCCAACAAGGGATCTTTGATCAATAAGCTTTTTAATATTTCTCCCCAAACTCTCAGCCAAGATAGTAAATAGAATAGGAGAAATAGGATCTCCCTGTCTAAGGCCTCTGGAGGTATGAAAAAACCTTGATGGTGATCCATTCACAATGATAGAGGAGGTAACTGTCGAGACAAGTTGGTTCACCAACTAAATAACTCTATTATTAAAACCAAACTTGTCCAGGATTTTAAACAAGAAATTCCAATCAACTCGATCATAGGCTTTGGAAATGTCCAATTTAAGAATAAACCCTTTAGTTTTCAAAACCATTAACGAATGTAAGTTCTCATGAACAGTAACAACAGAGTCCAGAATGTACCTACCTGGCACAAAACCATTCTGCTGTGGGGCAATAATTTGGGGCAGCACAAAAAGCATTCTTGAAGTTAACACCTTCGAAATAATTTTGTAAATAGAATTACACAGGCTGATTGGCCGAAAAGCTTGAAACTCCGAAGCCCCAGGTTTTTTAGGAATAAGGACCACAAAAGTAGCATTCAATTCTTTCAACAGACATCTTGATCCAAAGAATTCCTTGACAGTGTTCACCACATCCAGCTCAACAATTTCCCAAAACACTTGGAAGAAGAATAAAGGAAAACCATCTAGTCCAGGAGCTTTGTTGCCATCAAAAGAGAAAACAGCTTTCCTTATTTCAGCTTTGGAAGGAATAGCAGTGATCAAAGAATTTTCATTATGACCAATCACTTGAGGTATAGCCTCAATCAAGGAATCTTGAGCTTCAGTAACAATCTCTCCATTACAAGAAAGAAGGTTGCTAAAGAAAAGGACAGCTTGTTCCCTGATATCATCTTCCTCCTCAAATCTAGTCCCATTAGAATCAATATGAGTGATTCTGTTAGCAGCCCTATGTTTCGAAGCAGACAGATGAAAGAATCTGGTATTCCTATCTCCCTCATTCAACCAAGACACCCTAGATCTTTACCACCAAAACACTTCCTCTTTAGCAATTATGTCATGCAATTGAATGAGAAGTTCGTTTTCCTTTTCTCTATAATTGTCAATGTATCCCCATTTCTGGATTTTAACTTGAATCTCCTAAATTTTGCCCTGAATTTCTGTTTTAGTGCCAAAAATATTCCCAAAGGCATCCTTTTTCCACCTTCTCACATTAGTTTTCACTTCCTTTAAATTTTTAGCAATCCTGAACATCGATGTGCCAGTAATATCTATATTCCACCAACTACGAATTTCCTCAAAAATTTGAGGATGAGAAAGCCAGAATTTTTCAAATCTGAAAGGGAAGTTCTTCTTCACCTTAGTAGGATCCGCCAAAAGACAAATGGGAAAATGATCAGATCCCACCCTTGACAAGGCTCTCAAAGCACAAAAATAGTCTATAAACCATTGACCAGAAACAAGGGCCCTATCAAGCCTTACTTGGATCAAGTCATGCCCTAATCTCCTATTAGTCCAGGTATAAGAAGCCCCTTGTAGATCTAAGTCAATCAAGGCATTACTAATTATGAAGTCGGATAGGCCAGATTTACTTTCCCAGTTGATTTGAGAAACCCCAAATTTCTCATCGTTCAGGAGAGGAGTATTGAAGTCTCCCATGACCATCCAATGTTCATTAACAAAACATCTTCGAAAACTAGATAACTCTAACCAAAGGGAATTTCTAGCATTCTTACAATTCAGGGCATATATATTGGATTGAATCCAGCAAAAATTGTCTCTTATGTGGGTGAATCTAGTGGCCACAACATTACCATTCTCCATTAAGGGCTCACCTTTAATAAACATCTTATTCCAAAAAGTAACTATTCCCCCCGAGGCACCCACAAAACTATTTCCATGAACCCCACAGTTTTGAAATTTTTTAAGACTTTCTACTTTATCTTTAGGCATTTTAGTTTCTTGAACAAGAAGAATATCGGGTTTGTGGTCCCTAACAAAATTTTGCAAAACATCCTTTTTATGACGGCTATTCAACCCTCTTATATTCCATGACATAATTTTCATTTCTTACCTGGGGATTGAAGAATCTCCAAGATGGTCATTTGGATCCCATCCGCAATATCCTGAAGGCTACCTTGCTCCCTTTGCCATTTTTCTGATTTTCTTCCCAGGCAAGGCTTGGTACTCCCACAATCCGCCTTGGCTCTAGTTCTGGTGACCATACCACTTGAAGTTTCCTTATTCTTCTTTTTTTCTTTTTTGGACTTTGAGTGTGAGATAACCTCCTCCCACTCAGTTTCATCTTGGCTTTCCAACTCTCTGCCTGATTCCCCATCCTTCTCAGAGAACAACCTCTGGTCCCGAGGGAGGGTATCCATTAAACCATTCTTGGCTTCTGAAGTATTGAGATTAGGTGTTTTCAAATTAATGCTTTGGGTCTCATAAGTATCCTTCACTACCTCCAAAGTGGAAAAATCCTGATCTTGTACCCCATTAGAGCAAGGGTTACCAAAAGGAGAATGAAAGGGGGCAGGAATTCCTATCTCCAAGGACAAACCCATAATGGGTATTCCTCCAGCCCAGGAACATTCATACATCCAGCCGTCAGCATAGGTGAGGACGGAACAAAAGTCGTATCTTCATTTCTAGTTACAGCCTTCTTCAGGGTTTCTCGAGCTCCCGCCATAGAAGGATTACCTTCCTTTCTTTCCTCAGGAGGTGAGAACAAATATTTAGAATCCTTAGGAACCTGAGAACAGGTACCATCAAACTTAGGGCAAGCATCCTTGTTCAAGCATTTATGGATCTCCGTCATATCTTGTGGAAAGGTGTGTCTATCAGGATTCTCCTTCGCATTTGGGACAGGAAAATGCTTCACCTCCTCAGATTTTTTCCTCCAAACATTCTTAGGGTTGGCTACTTTCTCCTTTTCACTTTTATTATTTAGCGGGCAATTTTTTGCCCAATGCCCAGATTTTCGGCATTTGAAACAAGCAAAGGGTGTGGTTTCGAATTTAATAGCTTGCTTCCACACCCCCAACTTAGATTGGATGTCAATCAAAGAGGGGAGAACAACATTTTGAGAAACCCCAACACAGATTCTAGCAAAGACCAAACGCTTTCTAGCCGTGGTCATTGAGTCAATGGACAAAAGTTCTCCAAAAGAGCTAGCAATCTCATTGAAGATATCCGTATTCCAATACTCCAAGGGGAGACCAGGCAATCTGGCCCAGACTGGCACCATTTCAAAGATTGAATCGGATAGATCTACCCTAGAAGACCATTTCTTCAGGACCAAGGAAGACTTTCCGATAATCCAAGGACCACCGCTTCGAACAACCCTAGAATCCTCTTTATAGGTGAACTAAAAAGCAAAAAAACCACTTGGGAGCACCGCTACCGAAACCAGGCCACTGGTATTCCATTTTTTCTTAACAAACTCCCTTACCACTTCAATATTAGGTCTAGGACCCAAAAATTTTCCAATCAAAACATTCTCCATCCTAGCAATATTATGGTCTATGATTTCATCTGGCATAGAAATAGAAAACTTACCATATCCCAAATCAGAAAGGATACGCACAGGGGGAAAAGATGATTTTCATTTTGGCTTAGAAGCCAAACCTTGAAGTCCACAATTTACCTTTTTTCATCCCCCCTTGTCTGACTTTACATCCACACGATAGCTTTGGGGGCCCGGGGTCCCATCCCCTTTCCACCTAGATCCCACGCCGGACTTTTAGGTAGCCGTCCTTTTCATGGGAACCTAACACCTTTCTGAACCGAGAGGTCTCGCATTAAGCGAGATTCCCCTCGAACCCCCACCCTCACCTTGTTTGAAGATTCAAAACCTAACTTTTTTTCCTGCTACCGCTTTGCACCGAGTTCCCCACTCCCAATACTCGTTCCTATGTGAACTTTAATTGTTAAGTAATTATATGGTATGGTTTTAATTCATGTTTTGTGTTTGGTTTAAGTAACACAGTCTCGTAACCTTAGGGGATTGGTTGGCATTGGTTAGTGAACATGTATGTTAATTGTTCATGTTTAAAAAAAAAAATTAGTTCGTTTGTATAGTAAATTGCAACTTCCCCTAGGAGGTTTACATTGTGAGGTACAAAATAAACTAAAATATACATCTATTTATAAATTTTACTATTTATTTATATAATTTCTACTTTTTAAAAGTATCGAAAAACATGCTTAAATATATAAAATTTCTTAAATATGATATCTAAAAATACAATAAAATTTTCTTAAGGAAATTGTAAAATTTGATAACAAAATTATTTAGGATAGGCTGAAAATTTTAGTGTTAGATTTATTCTTAAGAAATTAATTAAGATTATTAATTCTTTGAAAATTATGTTATAATTTTGATTATGTGGCTGTAATATAATTAAAAATTTTGATTAAAATTTAAAATGGTCAATCAAATTTTAAATAAGTTTATTTTATTTTTATTAAAAAATAAATGTGCTATCAATTTGTGAAGTATAAGTTACTATTTTAAATTATAAATTTATTTTTTATAGTGACTCTTTAAATTCTAGAACATGCCTACTTTCAATTTTAATACTAAAACAAGTATTTGGTAATGTAAACATGTATTCTTTAATTTTATTTCTTAAAATAACAATCATAATATTTTAGATTTGGAAAA
>VDFB02324881.1:0-17022 GCA_007258455.2 Sequoia sempervirens
AAACAAAACTTGAATTTCCACATGAATTTAATTGTTTAATCTATTTCCAACAAAATAGATTTAGTTAATTTATTTATTTGCTCACAAAATAACATCTAGTTATTTAGTTTATTTAAATAATATAATAAATTTAACCACCAAAATTAAATTATTTCACCACAAGAATTTAAATTAAATGAATTACATTAAATTAAAGCTTTTAACCACTTTAATCTAAAATTCATAACTAATCATTTAAACCTTTTTAAACATTGATTTTCACATAAAATTCCCATCGAAAACAACCTATCAAAACTTCAAAGATGACAAGACTTAACAACATACCAGACACCAACTGACGACACACTATGACCAGGGTGATGACTTGGCACGAAAAACCTAGCTACTATCTCCCAATCAAATACCGTTGGCCAATGGACACGCTCAGACCTGTGAAACCAGGTGGAGTCGATGTCCTGTACATGCAGTATTGCAAACAAAACGAGTGTCGTACATGCATATAACATAGTAGACACACCGTGAAGAGGAAATCACGGAATCACAAGGTGTTCGCATGCGAGTGATGTAATCCTGTCCCCTTCACCAATACAGTATTACTAACTGACGCCTCTAACATCAATAATATAATCAAAAGCGTAAAGCATCATTAATTCAAATATATGCTAAGCTAGTCCAAAGCATGCCATAATGATAACATCAGAATAAAATACCATTATATCAAAATATAACATTCACATTGCTTAGCAGTCACCGATCAAGTAGTAATCCAAGTACCAAAGTCAAAGTGCTAATAGAAACAAAGCATAACAAAGAAGAACACTGTTCGATCAAAGAGCAAAATGGAGGGGTGCTACATCCTCCCCCTAGGGTTAGGCTTACTCCTGGAAGCTTGCAAATACCCCTAGTACAAACTCAATAAAATCACACATAATCAATGGTTCTAAAACTAAACCACTCCATATCTCAACATAAAAACAACAACAACCCATGCTATAATTAACACAACCAAGTACACTGTCACTCTATACAAATCAACATGGTGAAGCAACCACCAACCAAATCTCCAAAACACATATCCATGGATTAACATACCTAAACACATATGCACCAATACACATCACCAAGAATCATCACAAGGCCACACATAGTGCAATATCATTACAATGTTTACTCAAGACAAGGTTTGCAACATTATTACTTCAAAATTCATTTAACATTTTGCATTTTGAATCAAGGTACAATAATTTAACATCTACATGATTTCTTAAGACCTAACAATAAAGTTGGGGACTACAGGCCTCACCAACAAGATGCACCTATTATGTAATTATCATTAACATGCAATGGTTTCACTAATCCCTTTTCTCTAAACTTTTACTTACTGCAAAACAATTTTCTATTCGTATTATACATTTTCCCATGATTATGAATGCAACTTGGGGACTTAGGTCCTTTACCCAAGGTTTGATCTAATAAAACAAACCTTCATGAATACATAAGTATTTTCTCATAAGATACAACATACCATGGTTTTCCATACACCACACACTCAAGGACAAGCATCTTCGTTAAACCAATGGGAAGAGAGAGAAGACAAGAGATATTTATAGTTCTAACATAGACACGAATGCCATCATGGTTTCATCATCACACATTCACTTTCACACAATGCATCAATCATATGAGAGCATGCACAAATCTCTATGAACTAACAACATGATTATTCATTTTCTATTACCATATTTCATAATTTCAAAATAATATAACATGCAAAAGTAACTCCAAAACCACATAGCGTTAATCAGACAATCACTGGCACAATGAGGTAAAGCACAAGAAAACATGCATCAGATACTTGCATGGTGAAGAAAACACAACAAGACTCCAAAAGAGAATATACACCAAAGGAACTTCTTGGCAACCTCAAGGTCAAACAGACCTTCCCACAACATCAGCAAAGAAGTCAAGCAAGGGTAATTTTAGGCAACACATGTCACCTACAACCCATCAACAAACTAAGGTCTAACATGCTCACCTGCAACATAGGATAGAGGGAAGTAATCGATCTCAACCTCAAAAGACTCTCAACCAAGGGAATCACTCCAATCCAAAAAGGTAAGGCAAGACCTGGAAGGCATCATTCCTCCATGACTCAAGACAAGGTTGGTAAACTCAACCCTCTAAAACACCATACTAAGGCACTCAAGGCAAGAGGTCCTATGACTATCTCGCCCCCACAAGCACTTGGAACACACCAATCAAACACACTACAACCACACTCAAGGAACACTCAAGGGTCACAACCCTTTACACAACGAAAGAGCCATGCAACAAGAAGGAAACCAATCAAAACACACTTCTTGGTAGGCTCACGGGCCTAACTAACCCAAAAAAAAAAACATCCATCAACAAGACATGCAAGGGGCGAAAATAACAACAAAACTGGTTGTCATCCACCACACAACACACCAAATTCACACACTACACAATTGTCCATAATGCATTCTTCCAGTAGGAAGGAAATCGGCGCATTGTACACTAAACCAAGGATCCTATCCTTTCCACTACTTTCCTGCACCATTAGACCTACACCACGTAACAACAACTTCTGGGTAGATAAGTGCGATCAACCCAAAAGGAAAACATAAACCAACGAACAAAGCACCTAGGTCAACGCCATGGCTCATAGTGCCCAGAGTATAACCTACGCAACTAACAGCTTAATGGGTTCCACATTATCCCATAGTACCAAGTGTTTAAACCTAGGCTCTGATACCATGTGTAATGCCCCGCCACGCAACCCTAGAGGAAGTTGCAATTTACTACTCAAACGTACTATTTTTGTTTTGTTTAAGTACAAATAACATGCAATATCACTATCCATTGCCAATAACCTCTAAGGTTACAAGACTGAGATTACTTAAAACCCAATCATGAAACAAGAATTAAAACATAACATTTAATTTCTTAACAAATTAAATACTCATACATTCCATCCATGATAAAATTACAACAAGGCATAAGAAATGCCGCATGTTCCCAATAATATGAATTACAATAAGTTTACAACACTCATTCCCTGAATGAGGTAATTCCAATAAACAAGGTTACAAATTACATCCTCCACCTTGATACAAGAGGGGTAATAAATTACAATAATAACATAAAAGAATAAAGCATGAAAGAACTGGATCCCATGAGCTCTCCAACTGGAAATTTCATCCACACTAACAAGAAGACAACCCAACGGATTTAGGTGCACATTCCACCCAACCATGTGATACCCGAAGGCTCACCCCCCGTGCTGGGAGATAGTAACAAGGAATTGTAGACAAGACCATCCACCTCTAGACCGCGGGATAACTCACCTTGACCCAGCCGTCACATAGACTACATACAACCATAAGGGATGCCCACCCAAAGAACAAGCTCCAACATGTGGCATAGGTCACATAAGCTTCGAGAATAAAATAGATCAAGAGCGATAAAAGGGCCTGCACATAAGGCAAAATACCAATTGTTTGTAATACCATTAGAAGGTGTCATGCACTGGCAGCCGTCATGGGATCTCAACCCCGGGGGATACCGCCTGGAAACTCGGTACACCCCACTATAGGTTATCTGATAAGCTCTCTTTGAATCCGGAAGCACCCATCCTCGCCATGCGGAATCAAATACACCTCTGAAGCGCAAAGGTTCCGGATAGATCACCTTGACATTCACCCGAACACCGCGTCTCATACATCCCCAAGTCTATATACAAGCCCTTGTGTAAATTCGCGCGTAGAGCTCGATTATCCTTAAATTAATTTGGCCAGAAACCTACCTAACATCCTAAATTACACATTGATTTGGTTTCGCCGGAGTTAAACCACCCTCTAAAGGTTTTCTGGTTTTACCTCTTTGGGCTGCATTTCTTGAAGCCACTCTTCTTGACGACGCCTTTAAACTAAAACCAATCACCAAAGAAATCCAACAGAAGTTGAAGCCATCAAGGATAAAACCACTCCTAACTCTAGGGGAGGAACAAAATGAAATCCCACTTAACCTGAGAGGCGCTTAAAAGTCAAAACTCTCCAAGCATTGGAGGCAACTTTAAAGGTCAAAACCGCCGAAAAGCTGGGCAAAGACATACTCCCTTCTTTCCAAGGAGGCTGGAAGCCGCCGACTGCTCCTAATACAAGGAGGCTGGCAATGCTGTTTGCTTGAAGAGCAGGGTGAAGACTACACATGATACAACCAAACGCCCTACCCAAGGCAATACAACGGTTGACGAACATAGTAACACAACCCCAAAAGTTGAACCCCTTTTGGAAGACTTACATAACGAGCAACTCCAAATAGAATAAACAACTCAATCAACGAGTTCCCTAGCCTCTGGAAACAAAACTCAGAACTACCAAAATACATTCATAAATTTACAATCATAACAATATTGCCCATAAAATACCAACAATAATTCGCTTAAATCAAAAATCATAAAAATACACGTTCTTTAAATAACTAAAGATGTATTTTGACATAACCATCTTTTCTCATCAAACAAGAACCAAAGTACATATATACATCATATACTTAATCTTTTTTTTTTTTCTATTCATATAAGTTCTAAACCATATAATTTTTATGAACCTTATCTATTCCTTGCAATCTAGAAAACAACAACATTCCCTATTCACCATTTAAGGTAATAGAATATAGAACTTTTAAATAACATTCTACCCATTATAATAACATCGTAATAAAATAACCCTTTTCCTTACTCCTTTAATATCATCAATATTGCTTCTAATTGTAATCCATATAACTTAACCACGTACATAATCCTAACATTTAACATATCCTTTACAAGAACTTCAAGATTCCATCAAATCAAACAAGTCGTAAACACATTAACCATATTCATTTCGATTACAACCCTAACCCTTAACAAATATTTAATCATCGTGCTAACCTTACATTCAAAAATACAATAGCACTAATTTTAAAATCAAAACTTACATACACCTTCCAACTCAAACACAATTATAACTAAACTATTGTTAGGATTTTCTAAATCCAATTCACCCAATAATACCTCGTTTGTAAATACTCAAAAGTAGTAAAATCGTATTGGCAATTAGCATAGAACAAGTTCTATTTTCTCATTCATACAAAATAATCGAATCAACTTGCTCGATAAAATCATTTGATTAGAATAAATCAATCTTTATTTCAACTATGATAATGAATAATCAACTTAAAATCAACTATATCCAAATACTCATATATATTAAATATATATATATATATAAAAGTATATACTTAATGTATATACAAATTTATATATATATATATTTATATATTTAAATATAATTACTCGATTCAGAAAAGCATATGAACAAAATCAACTTGTTAGAACCCAATTAATTTAAAATATATATAATATACATAACTTTTAGAATTTTATTTAATTAATAATAAAAAAAAACATATTAAAATGTATGTATATATATTTATATATAATATATATATTATATATATAATAACTTAATATCATATATAATATATATATTATATATGAAATATATATAATATAAAAAATATATATTAAAAAAAAAAAACCAAAGTTTATTTCTTTTAAAAATCACAGGGAGAACATTTGCTTATCTTACGATACACTCTCGATGAGTGAAATTATTTGCCTATGGAGGCCCGGTGGCTACCTCCTGAGGCAGCAACACCTCATGGTAGAGAGCGTAATGGAGGAGTAAAATTCACCCCGCCCCCTCTCCATGCCATATAACAATGGAATTTTATTAGAAATAGAATTTGTTTAAAACTGCAGTACAACAAAAAAAGCGAAACCCTATTTTTCAATTTCACAGTGAAATTTGGACACAAAAATTTAAATAAAATTCTGAGCTTCTTATGGGCATAAGTATATACAATATATATGTGAATATATATATATATATATATATATATATATATATTCACAGAATATATATAATATATATATCATTTTTTTTTCCAAAATACAGTCAATATGGACAAATTTTCTACATAAAACTTTAATAGAAGAAATTCTTTTGAGCACAATTTCAAGAACTCAAATTCTGGAAATTTCAAATTTAAACATAGGGGTTTCAAGATTTTCTTTAAATCTCTATTGTCTAAATTTTTCTGTTGTTTTCTTTGTCCATGATCTCCACAGAGGTTTTCAATTTTGTTTTCAAACAAGTTTTCTAATTGAAAAAAAAAATCCCAAAACTTCAAAACAATAAAACAAGAGTAAAACCTGTGATCTTGAAATTTGAAGAACAAATTGATGTTGAGCTCCTTTGCAAATTCCACTCTTCCACAATTTCTTCCCAAGATATCCACCTTTAATCCAAGATTGAATCCAAAAACAAACAAAAACCCTCTTTCCTTTTTTTTTTGCGGCTTGAATCTCCCCCCTCCAAAATTGAAATAAACCCAAAATGAAAATATAATAACTTTCCCCAAATTGAAATTGAAATTCAAAATCCAAAAATGCCAAAGCTCTCACAAATCTCCCCCAAATTAAGTCAACTATTCTAAAATATCTCATTGAGATATTTTGATTTTTAAGTATCTTAAAACAAAATTGAATTTTCAAATAACTTTAAATTTATTTTACATAGGCACTTTTCAAAGCAACTTTAATCTTTAAAAACAAAACTTGAATTTCCACATGAATTTAATTGTTTAATCTATTTCCAACAAAATAGATTTAGTTAATTTATTTATTTGCTCACAAAATAACATTTAGTTATTTAGTTTATTTAAATAATATAATAAATTTAACCACCAAAATTAAATTATTTCACGACAAGAATTTAAATTAAATGAATTACATTAAATTAAAGCTTTTAACCACTTTAATCTAAAATTCATAACTAATCATTTAAACCTTTTTAAACATTGATTTTTGCATAAAATTCCCATCGAAAACAACCTATCAAAACTTCGAAGATGACAAGACTTAACAACATACCAGACACCAACTGACGACACAATATGACCAGGGTGATGACTTGGCACGGAAAACCTAGCTACTATCTCCCAATCAAATTCCGTTGGCCAATGGACATGCTCAGACCTATGAAACCAAGTGGAGTCGATGTCCTATACCTGCAATCCTGCAAACAAAACGAGTGTCGTACATGCATATAACATAGTAGACACACCGTGAAGAGGAAATCGCGAAATCACAGGGTTTTTGCATGCAAGTGATGTAATCCCGTCCCCTTCACCAGTACAGTATTACTAACTGACGCCTCTAACATCAATAATATAATCAAAAGCGTAAAGCATCATTAATTCAAATATATGTTAAGCTAATCCAAAGCATGCAATATTGATAACATCAGAATAAAATACCATTATATCAAAATATAACATTCACATTGCTTAACAGTCAACGATCAAGTAGTAATCCAAGTACCAAAGTCAAAGTGCTAACAAAAACAAAGCATAACAAAGAAGAACAATGTTCGATCAAAGAGCAAAATGCAAGGGTGCTACACTAGATCAACTGCATCAGCAAAACTCTACACTGAATGGTACAATTGCATCATAAGGAGACCCAATGGGGTGCATAGCACATTCCACCCAACCACCCCCATGCTAGGAGTAAATAAGGAAGGATCCCCGACCAAGCACATCCAAACAGTAAGGCAAGACTAAAATCTAGACATGAAAAGTAAGAGAACACAAGAAATATTTCATAACAACAATAAATCTCCAAAACATATCAATAGACCACTTCTAGAGGATTTCAATAAAACAACTCAAAGGAATGCTAGAGGAGAGTGTCATCGCATGGCCTTACATGGATTATCCAGACAACCCATCACAAGGTGCCACCTCCATCTATGGTTATCTTCACAACCTATCTCAAGGCGCCACTCCATAGGGTTACTCATGCGGAACCGTTAACCTCTCACAAGGACGAGGAAACGATTATACCAACCATAGCCTTCTCAGCCCACCTTTAGTCTATGAAAGCCCTAACAAGTGGACGAGGCATCCATAATTATCTTATTAATGTTTTACTACCCACCCCCTAATTAATTACTTAGGTTGTCACTTATTAGTCTAAATCTAATGTGGGTTACCCTGATAGCCCCTTTGTGTGCTGACCCCCATGTAGAGCCACTCTCCCTAGAACCCAAAACATAAAATCCAACACCAAGGAGTTGTACCACAAGAACACTGAACCAACAAATGGAACATCCGCGAGGCAAAACCATCTCTCCAAAATCATATGAAACAACATCCACAAAAATGGTATAACCCATTTGTAAACTCAAATCACAACCATAGCCGAAACATAGGGCCAAATATCAATTTACAAGATCAAATATGAAACATCAATTTCCCCACCTCTAGAAGTTCCTAACCAACAACTTAAGCTCCTATAGAAGAATAAACTAACTCAAGGGCTTTCCCACATGACAAAAATCCAAATAAGACAAAACCACAATTGAATCAATGAATAATCTCGAGGGTACACAATTACGTTAAACAACGCCATATAACACATTTCAAAACACAATAATTTCACTAAATAAATAATTTAATTTCTCAAGAATATTCAATTTAATTTAAATCACATAGTTTAATTCTAATTTACTCAATTACACTATAACATTGTAAGTTTAACATTATCTAATTTATTCCATAATTTCCACATATATAACCATTTATATATATATATATATGCTTTTAAACATATATACATATATACATATATACATATATACATATATACATATATACGTATATATATATAAATAAAACATCTATTAAAAATCATGCTTTTAACTCATTATAAAATCACCCATATACCTCACTGTATTTTATAACAGTATATATATACATATATATATACTTACATATATATATATATATACATATATATTATAATATATATACATATATATTATAATATATATATATATATATATCACAAAAAGCAATCATAAATAATAATAAAATGAATTAAAAAAACTTTTCACGAGAACCCCATGCAGCCCGAATTTTTACCTCCCACCTCTGGGAGGCACCACACCGCCTGCATTAAAGCCCTTTTGGTGGTATTGCAACTATGGTGGTTGTGCACAACAGAGGGGAATGAATTATGGCAACAACCGACCCCCCATTTCTTTATATTATATATATATATATATATATATATATATATATATATATATATATATATATATATATATATATATTAAATTCTTTTCCAAACAAAAACGCAGGACACAACCTGCAACATGTTTATATATTTTTTTAAAAAAAATAGAACACGAATTTCGAAAAGAATATATATATATTAACAAGGACAAAATATGAAATATGTATATGTATATGTACTATATATCTATATATATATAGGTATATATATTTTCCCACAATATATGAATTAAATAATACAAATATAATGAATTAATAGTCCAATTTTCTCCAACACAAATTAAATCTGAGCATACAATTTTAATACCTTTAATAAATTGATTTTCTTTTCAAACAAGAATTTCACAACTAGATTTATACAGAAGATTTAAAGGTTTAACAAAAACAATTTTTTCTAAAACAAAACCCTCTTTCAAAAACAAAGAAATTGATTTTCAAATATGGCAGACATGATTTTTTTTTGTTTCCCTTATAGAACAATGAATTAATAAATCAAAAGAAATAATAAATTTAAAAGAACCTAGAGTCCTTCGTTTGATGATGAATCCAAACACAATAGCCTTCTTCCTTTTTCGAAAATAGAATCCCTCTGCAATTCCTTCTCCAACTCCTTTCAGCTAACTTCTGGATCAATATTATATTTTTCCTTCCAAGACCAATTTTAACAGAGAAGCACAAAAACCTATCTTTTTCTTTTCCAGACAAAACCCAAAAACCCTTTTTCTGTGTGTGTAGAAACTTCTCTCCTTTCCCACCATAAAATAATGAAAAATAAATAAGGATTTTCTTTTTTTTCTTTTTTTTTTTAAAATCCAACCCATGCATTGGCTCTTTTTCTTACTTTAAAAGCTCACACTTATCACACAAATTTTAATTAAAAATTCATTAATTTCACAATTATCCTCACATGATATTATCCTTAGATTTTATAATATTAATATTTTGAAAAAAGATAATTTACAATTATCACAAACATTATTTATTTAAATTAATTACTCTATCCTTTTTAATTAATTAAATATATTTTAATTTACAATATTTTAAATCCAACATTTAACTAAATTACAATTCGTCATATCTACAAAATAATATTAATTAATCCCATATAAAATAAGGATAAATTAAATAACAACTATCCACAAATAAAATAAATAAACAACAACAATACTGAGACAAAGACAAGGCCAAGACCACGACACTAAAAGAATCACAACAAGGTGATGGACTTGGGACAGGGACAATTCCTTATCAACTCCCTTTTTCAACATCATACCCGTTGGGTTAATTTAATGCTCGCCCTGTCCTACCAAAGTAGGTGGAATCGAGACTTTCTTCCTGCAATTCCTGCATACAAACAAACATCAAGTAGCATGTAAATCTCCATTGCAGACACACCGTGAAAGGTAATCACGAGGTAGCAGGGCGCTCGCAAGTGAGTGATGCTACTCTGTCCTTTCACCAAGACTCACTAGCAAACACATCAGAAACCATAACAACATAGAATCACAACATCACCACATATATTATTAAGGAAAGCCATAGCATAACCACCACATAATGTATCTCAATCATCATAGTAATGTCAAATGCAACAAACCAACCAAACTATGAATCCACACACAACCAAGTCAGTGAACTAATCACCATCAAAAACCAAGTACCAAACCAACCCATAAGAGTACCAAAGAGTATCAAAGAGTATCAAAGAGTATCAGCAACATGAGGGGTATTACATCCTCCCCCCTAGAACACGGCTTACTCCTGGAAGCTAGTAAATAAATATGGGTAAGCCTCTCTAATATGGGACGCATCCTCCCATGTCGCCGAAGACTCATCATTCGGGTCCCACTGAACCCGCACATGTTTAATATCTCTGTCCCTAAGGGTGAGTCTTCGATGTTGTAGCACGACCATGGGCTCGAGAGCTAGCTGGTTGTCCTCGACCTGTAGAGAATTTCAATCAAGTACATGTGTAACATCAAGAAAATATGGTCTAAGGACTGAAACATGAAAAACATTGTGAATCCACGACAAACTAGGTGGCAAGGCTAGGCGGTAGGCAATAGGACCAATTTTTTCTAACACCTCAAACAACCCTACAAAGCAAGGTGCAAGCTTAGAACCCTTTCCATAATGAATAGGGCTCTTCCATGAACGTACTCAAAGAAACACCCGATCACCAACTGCAAATTGTCGATCAACTCTATGTGCATCAGCATACTTCTTCTGCCTATCTTGAGCTGCTACAAGATGCTCTTGGATGTGAGCTACCTGTTGCTTCATATCTCGAAGCATTTTGGGTCCAAGGAGAACCGTGTCCTCTAACCGATCCCAGCTCAAAGGGGTACGACAAGGACGATCGTATAAATCTTGAAAAGGAGCCATGTTGATCGAACTATGGTAACCATTATTGTAGGAAAACTTGACCAAGTGCAGATAATCTTCCCAACGTGATTGTTGGTCCATGACAAACATGTGGAGCATATCCTCAAGCACCTGATTGACTCTCTCAATCTAACCATCTGTCTCTGGATGGTAGGAAGAACTAAAGTTCAATTGAGTCCCTAAGGATCGCTGCAAAGATGTCCATAGCGTAGATGTGAATACCGGATCTCTGTCAGAAATTATTCTGCGTGGTATCCCATGCAATCAGACAATGTCTTCCATGAACACCTTGGCTACCGAAGAAGTAGTATAGGAAGATCGGATAGGAGAGAAATGGGCTACCTTGGTCAGTTTGTCCACAGTGACCATGATAACGTTGTGCCGCCTGGAAGACATAGGCAAGCTAACAATGAAATCCATAGAGATAATGTCCCATTTCCATTTTGGAACAAGATGAGGCTGCAACAAACCTGTTGAATGATGATGCTCAACCTTAACCCTTTGACATTCTAGACATCTAGCCACAAAATCAGCGATATCATGCTTCAATCTTGCCCAAAAATATAGTGAGCGCAGATCCGCATACATTTTCTTAACTCCAGGATGTGCTGAATAAGGTGCCTGATGGGCTTCAGTCAAGATTAGGGTATGAAAACCTTCTGCAAGAGGTACATACATTTGGCCTACATAGCGCAAGACACCATCAGAATCCAGTGAGTATCTAGCAAATTTTCCTTCCAGAGTTTTTCCCAACTCGATTTCATATTTCACCTCTTGATACCAATTGTCTAAGGAGAGAGTGGTGAGGATATGACTCCTCAAATCAACCTCGAGAGCCACTGCAGAAATCTCATGTCTATGTCGGTTCAAAGCATCTACCACCGCATTCTCTTTTCCCTAGATATACTTCACTTCAAAATCATATTCGCACAAGAATTCCATCCACCTTCTCTATCTTACATTCAGGTTTGGTTACGTGAAGATGTATTACAGACTACGATGATCTATATGCAACTCGAACCGATGCCCTAAAAGGAAATGTCTCCATCTTACCAGAGCATGAACCACAACGGCTAACTCAAGATCATTGGTGGGGTAGTTCAATTCATGATCCTTAAGTTTACGGGATTCATACACAATCACTCGCCCTTCTTGCATCAAAATGGCCCCTAAACCTTCCAAGGAAGCATTCGTACATATAACAAATTCCCCCGAAGGATCGGGTACTGCCAAAATTGGTGCACTGGTCAACTTTTCCTTAAGAATCTGGAATGCTAACTGACATTGATCTGACCAAAGAAATTTCTTCCCCTTCCTCTGGAGAGAGGTAATTGGATGCACAATCCTAGAAAAGCCTTGGATGAACCGCCTATAATAGCCTACTAGCCCCATGAAATTGCAAATTTCTGAAACATTTGTGGGTACGGGCCAATCCACAATGGCCTGAATCTTTTTAGGATCAATAGAAATTCCCTCACCTAAAATGACATGGCCCAAATATTGAACTTCAGTCTTATAGAATTCACACTTTTCCAGGTTGGCATACAACTGATTGTCCCTTAAGCACTATAGTACATGTCTTAGATGTTCCTCATGTTCCTCCATAGATTTGGAATAAATCAGAATATTATCAAGAAACACAAGAATGAATCTATCCAAATATGTTCAGAACACCCCATTCATTAAGCTCATGAAGACTGAAGGTGCATTTGTCAACTCGAACGACATCACAGTGAACTTGTAATGTCTGTATCGAGTACGAAATGTTGTTTTATGAATATCTGGCTCCGCAATCTGCAACTAATGATACCCTGATTTGAGATCAATCTTAGAAAATATCTTCACTCCTTTTATCTGATCGAAATGATCATCAATTCTAGGTAGGGGATATCGGTTCTTCATCGTTACTTTGTTCAACTGCTTGTAATCAATACACAGATGGAGAGAACCATCCTTCTTCTTTACGAAAATTGCAGGTGCTCCCCAAGGGGAAACACTTGGGCGAATAAACCCCTTAGCCAACAACTACTCCAACTACAGATAGAGTTCTTGAAGCTCCTATGTTGTCATCGGGTATGGAGCCTAAGATATTGGCTCAGCTCTAGGTACCAGATCAATCCTGAAATCTATATCCCGCTTTGGCGGCATACCGAGTATCTCACTAAAAAAAGCATCAGAAAACCCCTTAAGGAGTGGGTAATCATCCAATGACACCCCTCGACTATCCTCTGACTCAAGATCACTCACTGCTACTACAAAAAGCTGACAACCTTGCCAAAAAAACCTTTTTAGTTGCATGGCAGAGATCATTCACAATGAAATGGGCCTCTGAATACCCACGATCTCCACTTCCTTTCCAAAATCATCGACGCACTACACTGCTTTACGATGACAGTTTATCATGGCACAGTGTGCACTCAACCAATCCATTCCCAAGACGACATCATACAAGCCAAGTGGTAGGATTCAAAGCTCCACCTTAATTGTCAATGCCCCTATATCCAGACTACAACCTTGAACAAGATTCTCTACTACAACCTTTGACCCTGAGGCCAATTCAACTTGCCATTTTATGCCTTTCCTAGATGCCACCAATCCACATCACTCTACTATTGAAGGAGATATAAAAGAGTCAGATGCACCAGAATCAAAGAGTATGGAAATACTAGTGTCATGGTGTCTCGATCACAATGCCCTGATATTCTACTTGGCCATTGTCCACTACCGCAAACACCCGATGTGCTCTACCTGCATTGCTCACTGTCGGCTCAGAAGCAGCTAGTCTCTAGCTAAAACCTAAAGTACTCCTTTGTGGACACTTTCTGGAAATATGTCCCTGCTGCCCACATGAGAAATAGCTTGTGCCTCGCCCAAATCCTCTGACACCAGACGGTGCACTCGACTGCTGAAAGTTGCCTCGTGAAGGTGTCGACTATGTGCTTTGTGCAAGCTACGCAAAATGATCTGGTCTATTTCGCTGCCATCTTCGGTTCTTCCTGTTTTGAGATTTGTCTCCCTGCTGAAACTGTGATTTGTTCTATTTGGGCTGTGACTGCTACTGCTGCGGACCACCCTTAGAGGATGCTTGAAAATTCCTGGAAGACCCTGCAGCTTGAGGCTAACCACCTCTAGAACCAAAACCTAATGTTGGAACACTGTCGATCAGAACTCATGTGTGTCCTCCCAATGCCATTGCCAAATTTTCTTTTACTAGACAGGCCTTCTCAACTGCTACCTCCATTGTCTTCGGCTCGAAGACTCTAAATCCACCAATGATTCAAGCATTTAAGCCTTGAAAGAAATGTTGAACCAACATTCCCTCATCGTGACTGATTCTTGCATATTGCTTCAATTCATAGAACCGTTGTTCATATTGTTCAATGGGCATTGACATCTGCTTAAGGTCATGAAACTCATCTGCCCTACATTGCCTCCAATGATCTGAAAGGAAGCGAGCCCTGAACTTGTCCAGAAATAGCTCCCATGTGACCATGCTGATATCCAAATGTAACTTTTGCTCTTCCAGCCACCACCAAGTGGATGTGAAGCCTTGCAAATGCATGACTACGCACCGAGCTTTTGTATTGTTACCATAGGGGTGCATCACGAAGCATTGATCCAAATCAATTAACCATGTTTCCACTTCCAAACCTCCTCCAGAACCATTGAATGTAGGCGGGTGTGCTCTCATCAAGTCTCTCATATGGCTAGCTAATACTACATCCTGATCTACCATTATTTCCCTCCACCTCGACGACCTTTCCTTTTCTCTCTCGACCCGCTACTCCTCCTCCGGCCTGGATCCCAACTGATCAAGAATCTCCCCTAGAAGGTGCTGCAACTGTCCATATAACCAGGTTGTTCCAGGTTCTGACCACCACCTGACAGATTGTTTTGAGGACTCTTTCGTTCCTCATGCTTTGAACCGTGGGAACTCGGTGGTGATGGACATTGGCGGTTGGCTCCACAGCCACCACCTCGGCCTTTTCCTCGGCCACAAACTCTACCTCGAGGCATGATCCTGCACAAAAATTAGGGTTATGTAAGATCAAGAGTTAACGCAAAGGTTTCCTAATGGACACAAACTACACAGAGAACCCAACGTTAGCAACCTGGCTCTGATACCAAGTGTAATGCCCCATCGCGCAAACCCCAAAGGAACAAAAAACAACGCAATTTTTTTTTTTTTTAAACATAAGGAATGCACTTTAAATTTTCCAATATAACCAATGTTTTGCGTTGCACAACTAAGTCCCTTGGGGTACATGAGGTGACATTACCTAAACTATTCCATAAAAAAGTTAATAGATGAACATTAAATTACCAATTACGAAATTCATTCATTCACACAACTTCATTTAAACATTCATTAACAATAACCAAAATAATAAGAATAATCCATATATAACCATACATGCAAATTACAATAAATTAAACATGGAGATATTAAGTACATATTTCCACAGATACAACATAACATTAACAGTATTTACAAATGCTAGTTCAAGAATGATTTAATGGTATGAAAATACATTACATCAATTTGACAGTACATATTAATGAACACATATACAAAATTACATCATGAGTCTTCCCAACGCACGTGGGAATGATACATTAATACATAGAATACATCTGGAGTAAAAATATACATCTGGTAACACGTGAATCTTGGATCAATTGCATCAACAAAACTCTGCACTGAATGGTACAACTGCATCATAAGGGGACCCAACGGGGTGTGTAGCACATTCCACCCAACCACCCCCGTGCTGGGAGTAAATAAGGAAGGATCCCCGACCAAGCACATAAAAACAATAAGGAAAGACTAAACTCCAGACATGAAAAGCAAGAGAACACAATAAATATCTCATTACAATAATAAATCTCCAAAACATATCAATAGACAACTTCTAGAGGATTTCAATAAAACAACTCAACGGAATGCTAGAGGAGAGTGTCATCGCATGGCCTTACATGGATTATCTAGAAAACCTATCACAAGGTGCCACCTCCATCTATGGTTATCCTAACAACCTATCTCAAGGCACCGCTCCATAGGGTTACTTATGTAGAACCATTAACCTCTCGCGAGGACGAGGCAACGATCATGCCAACCACGGCCTTCTCGGCCCACCTTTAGTCTATGAAAGCCCTAATAGGCAGACGAGGCATCCATAATTATCTTATTAATTTTTTACAACCCACCCCCTAATTAATTACTTAGGTTGTCACTTATTACTCTAAATCTAACGTGGGTTACCCTGACAACCCCTTTGTGCGCCGACCCCCACGTAGAGCCACTCTCCCTAGAACCCAACACATAAAATCTAACACCAAGAAGTTGTACCACAAGAACACTGAACCAACAAATGGAACATCCGTAACGAAAAGCCATCTCGCCAAAATCATTATGAAACAACATCCTCA
>VDFB02324881.1:17042-34704 GCA_007258455.2 Sequoia sempervirens
TTCAAATGCTTTTGTAGTAAGTAGACAAGGAAAAATGCAATCAAGGAATGATCATTCCAAATGAAGTAACAAAGGTAAATCATAGGCCTCAATGTTTCTAGCCATTAATATTGTATAATGGAGGCAGGGATTGCATTTGGAGTTGTTGTTTTGAGACTCCACCAAAGATGGGAAAAATAGTGAATAATACCTTGTGGACTGTGAAGTAGTGTCAATAAGGTTGAAGGATCTTAAGAACTACAATACCATGAAACAATGAGTCCCCTGTAGTAAGTAGGCAGTCTATAGGGCATAGTTTGATTTTATAGAAGGATGCCCATGAAAGGAATCTTCAAGTGATAGTGAGTGAGCTGTTTGAGATTGCAGCTAAGGGTGCAATACCCAGTCTTAAAGGAAGTTAACAAAGCAGTAAATGTGCAAGAAAATCAAATCGTACACAACAAACAATTCACAATGTTATCTTGCATAATGCCTTGAGTTTGAAGACAAAAATCCCATTGTATCTTCATGATGAAAGTGGTAACCTTAATGGTCAATCGTGCTGGATACTATGATTTTAAAACATGCTATTGTGCTTATTGAGGCAACATTTTAAGCAAGGCAAAGGAGTGGTGGTTTGGGAACAATGTAAGGTGTATGAAGGACTCCGCTTATATGCATACTATGTAGTCTTAGCTTTAAGACAAAGGTTCAGAAGAGATTGAAGGGGGATTATGGAACTCAAGGGTTGCCATGAAAAGGATTAAAGCAAAGACTAAGATCTGTTTAAAAGCCACAATCATGAAGATATTAAAGATGTCACATGCAAAACCCTAGTACCTTGAGTAATGAATACAATTCCAAAAAGGATAGTTTGCTAGGGCAGATTTAGGATATCTCCACATTATCTAATTATAGGGAAATACATCATTTATTTATTTTTTTAATTAAAAGAAATCATTCTAAAGCCTATATAGGATACATTGATACTTCAAAAGCCTCTGAAGGAATTTGAGATTATGCAAATATATGTCAAGTAACATTCATAAGGTTTAGAAAATCTTGATCACTTTCTAGAATAGCCCATTAAACATGGGTTGTGCTTGAATGCACTACATAATTGATATAACACAACCACTCTGCATATCAACTAGAGTTATAGGCTCTTTATTGCAGCAAGAGGTAATCACTCTTCAATCATGCTATAATTTCATCCTAACCTGTTAAACTTGAGACAACCTGAATGCACCTAATGATGATTGACACCTACATTATACAACCTGAATTAACTACATTATATGAGTGCCTCCATTTCTATCACAACATAGCCACATTAAACTTGGGTCACACATGAATGCATCATGTATTTGTTATAGCACAATTGTGCTACATGACCAATAGAGTTATGGATCACATAATTACAGTCACAAGAATCGCTCTCCTCATAGATCTTATGAGATTCCACACAACAACTGACATGAAATTCTCAAAACCTTAACCTCTAAAATGAAATATGATCGTGATGTTGCTTTTAAAATATGATTTTCAAACCTTTAGAACTACAAATCAATTTTGGCTAACCTAATTCTACAAAAAGACAATGACTACCCTCAACCTCGGGCGAAATATATCTTCTTGAATTTTTCTTATTTTTCCCAAGAAAAAATCGGCCCTTTTTTGGGTTCCAAAAACCCGGCTCCCTAAGTAGAGAAAAACAATGCAATAAATCAGCGCTAACTCACTTTTCTTTATGTCGGCCACAATTTGATTTTTTTTTAATTTTTCATGTTTTTCAAAATTCAATTAAAATACGACATTTCACTTAACATCTGGATAAACTTTCAAAAATTGGAAATTACACATCAAATTTTACAAGCACCCGAATAACATCATCGAATTCTTAGCATATTTCGCTCTGATAGTTTCATCATATTTTGGTACCAAATGTATTAGTATAATATCCAAACAATAAGGAAAGACTAAACTCCAGACATGAAAAGCAAGAGAACACAATAAATATCTCATTACAATAATAAATCTCCAAAACATATCAATAGACAACTTCTAGAGGATTTCAATAAAACAACTCAACGGAATGCTAGAGGAGAGTGTCATCGCATGGCCTTACATGGATTATCTAGAAAACCTATCACAAGGTGCCACCTCCATCTATGGTTATCCTAACAACCTATCTCAAGGCACCGCTCCATAGGGTTACTTATGTAGAACCATTAACCTCTCGCGAGGACGAGGCAACGATCATGCCAACCACGGCCTTCTCGGCCCACCTTTAGTCTATGAAAGCCCTAATAGGCAGACGAGGCATCCATAATTATCTTATTAATTTTTTACAACCCACCCCCTAATTAATTACTTAGGTTGTCACTTATTACTCTAAATCTAACGTGGGTTACCCTGACAACCCCTTTGTGCGCCGACCCCCACGTAGAGCCACTCTCCCTAGAACCCAACACATAAAATCTAACACCAAGAAGTTGTACCACAAGAACACTGAACCAACAAATGGAACATCCGTAACGAAAAGCCATCTCGCCAAAATCATTATGAAACAACATCCTCAAAAATGGTACAACCCATGTGTAAACTCAAATCACAACCATAGCCGAAACATAGGGCCAAATATCAATTTCGCCACCTCTAGAAGTTCCTAACCAACAACTTAAGCTCCTATAGAAGGATAAACTAACTCAAGGGCTTTCCCACATGACAAAAATCCAAATAAGAGAAAACCACAATTGAATCAATGAATAATCTCGAGGGTACACAATTACGTTAAACAACGCCATATAACACATTTCAAAACACAATAATTTCACCAAATAAATAATTTAATTTCTCAAGAATATTCAATTTAATTTAAATCACATAGTTTAATTCTAATTTACTCAATTACACTATAACATTACAAATTTAACATTATCTAATTTATTCCATAATTTCCACATATATAACCATTGATATATATATATATGCTTTTAAACATATATACATATATACATATATATATATATAACATCTATTAAAAATCATGCTTTTAACTCATATTATAAAATCACCCATATACCTCACTATATTTTATAACAGTATATATATACATATATATATATATATATTTATATATTTATATACATACATAATATATATACATATATATTATAATATGTGTACCTACATATATATATATATAATATTTATATATATATATAATATTTTTATATATATATATCACAAAAAGCAATCATAAATAAATAAAAATGAATTAAAAAAAAAAAATTAATGTGAAACCCCATGCAACCTGTGGGTACTGCGTACCTCCTTGTGGGTTGGCCACAACCCCCACATGGCTGCGTCCAGTAGCCTCGGCTACTATGCGCAGCTTGTTGTGGCTATGTACAGTCCCACAGGGAGTGGGGGTGGTACGGTGACAACCGACCACTCCCCCCCATTTCATACTTATATATATATATATATTAAATTATTTTCCAAACAAAAATGTAGGACAAAACCTGCAACATGTTTATATATTTTTTTTTAACAAGGACAAAATATGAAATATGTATATGTATATATACTATATATGTATATATATATATAGGTATATATTTTTTTTTTTTCCCACAATATATGAATTAAATAATACAAATATAATGAATTAACAGTCTAGTTTTCTCCAACACAAATTAAATCTAAGCATACAATTTTAATCCCTTTAATAAATTGATTTTCTTTTCAAACAAGAATTTCACAACTAGATTTATACAGAAGATTTAAAGGTTTAACAAAAACATTTTTTCTAAAACAAAACCCTCTTTCAAAAATAGAGAAATTGATTTTCAAATATGGTAGACATGATTTTTTTTTTTCCCTTATAGAACAATGAATTAATAAATCAAAAGAAATAATAAATTTAAAAGAACCTGGAGTCCTTCTTTGATGACAAATCCAAACACAACAACCTTCTTCCTTTTTCGAAAATAGACTCCCTTTGCAGTTCCTTCTCCAATTCCTTCTTTCAGCTAACTTTTGGATCAATTTTATATTTTTCCTTCCAAGAACAATTTTAACAAACTACAAAAACCTATCTTTTTCTTTTCCAGAAAAAACACAAAAACCCTTTCTCTATGTGTGTAGAAACTTCTCTCCTTTCCCACCATAAAATAATGAAAAATAAATAAGGATTTTCTTTTTTTTCTTTTTTTTTTTAAATCCAACCCATGCATTAGCTCTTTTTCTTGCTTTAAAAGCTCACACTTATCACACAAATTTTAATTAAAAATTCATGTATTTCACAATTATCCTCACATGATATTATCCTTAGATTTTATAATATTTATATTTTGAAAAAGATAATTTACAATTATCACAAACATTATTTATTTAAATTAATTACTCTATCCTTTTTAATTAATTAAATATATTTTAATTTACAATATTTTAAATCCAACATGTAACTAAATTACAATTCATCATATCAACAAAATAATATTAATTAATCCCATATAAAAAAAGGATAAATTAAATAACAACTATCCACAGATAAAATAAATAAACAACAACAATACTGAGACAAAGAAAAGGCCAAGACCACGACACTGAGAGACTCACAACGAGGTGACAGACTTGGGATGGGGAAACTTCCTTATCAACTCCCTTTTTCAACATCATACCCATTGGGTTAATTTAATGCTTGCCCTGTCCTGCCGAAGAAGGTGGAATCGAGACTTTGTTCCTGCAATTCCTACATACAAACAAACGTCAAGTAGCATGTAAATCTCCATTGCAGACACACCGTGAAAGGTAATTGTCGGGTAGTAGGGCGCTCAGAAGTGAGTGATGCTACTCCATCCTTTCACCAAGAATCACTAGCAAACACATCAGAAACCATAGCAACATAGAATCACAACATCACCACATATATTATTAAGGAAAACCATAGCATAACCAAATAATATAACCACCACATAATGTATCATCAATCATCATAGTAATGTCAAATGCAACAAACCAACCAAACTATGAATCCACACACAACCAAGTCGGTGAACTAATCACCATCACAGCCAAGTACCAAACCAACACATAAGAGTACCAAAGAGTATGAAAGAGTATCAACAACATGAGGGGTATTACATCATATGTGAGATCTAGTTGATCTATATCCAAGGGGAGAATATCTCTTAGATCGAAATGGGTATTTAAAAATAAGTTTAGAGAAAAAGGCAAGTTGGAGTGATACAAGGCCTAAATTAGTGGAAAAACATTACTCTTTGGTTGAGGGAGTGGATTTTGGTGATATTTTTTCTCCTATGGTTAAACTAATCTCTATTAGATTATTTACATATATTGTTTCCTCTTTTTATTTAGAGGTTGAGAAAATGGAAGTTAAAATATTTTTTCTACATGGGAATCTTAATGAGAAAATATTTATGAAATAACTTGATACTTTTTGGTAAACAAATAGTCTGATCACTTGGTTTGTAGGTTAAAGACCGCCTTTGTATAGTTTGAAATAGTCACAAAGAATCTAGTATCAAAAATTAGAAGTGAAGTTGGCAATTATGTTTATTTTAAATTAATTTATGATTGGTTACTAATCATTGTCCTATATGACTTGATGGTATATGTTATTTATTGTAAAAGATAAGAGAATGATTAGAAAAATTAATGGTCAATTATTTTGTATGTTAGATATAAAATATTAGGGACCAAAAAATATTTCGATATGAAAATCAACAAGATTTGAATTAACAAAAAAATGTAGTTAAATGAAAATAAGTATGTTGACACTATTTTGTAACTTGTTTTTTCTTACATGATTATAAATCAATTGGTATTCCCTTTATGGTTGGCACTTGGTTATCTCTCAATCAATGTCTTAAAATGGTTATGAATATGGAGATGTATAGAATTTCATATGATACTATTGTAGGAGGACTTATGTATGTCATTATCGATACAAGACATGATATTTATACCAAGTAGTGAGAATTATTGAAATAAGTGCATGAAAATGGGGGAAAAATTAGTGGCCAAAATTAATATTTTTAATAAAACTTGTGCTATATAAAATATAAAACATATATGAGCCATAACATATGTGCTCTAGGTCTTAGATTATATCCAAGTGGGTGATCCTACAATAGTGTGTCCTATTTTTTGGCCTGACTAAGATGCTCAAAATTAATATTTTTAATTTGTGTCAATTATAGGGAACAAACACTCAAGAGTTTAAGGATTATTAACCGATAGGCTACATATAGTGTGAGATTTAAGCCTAAAACAAGTCTCACACCTACAAACAACTATTGAGTCATGGGAAAACAAGTTTCAACTGCCATTTAATGGTAAATCGGCTATTGTTTAATGGTAAATCAGTGGTAAAAGCTTCCAAAATAACAGATGAAAGCCTCCAAAATCTCATTATCATGTAAAAGCTAGATAAATATTTATTTTTCAATTGGGGGAAACATTCTATTTCTTTTTGAAGTATTTTTTGCCAATTTGAGGGCAACTTTTCTTTTTCATTTGCATTTCTTTATGTTTTAAATTTGCATGCAAATATTTCAAAATCTAAGATAATATCTAATTTTTGTAAGGAAAAAATCTAGATTTGTCTAAGTTTATTTCATTCCATTATTTAACACTTATTATTAATTGTTTAACACTTATTATTATTAATAATTGTTTGACATGTACACTCTCTAACATTTTAGTCAGGCTGAAGGTATCATTCGTGACCATAATGGTGGTTTAGTTGTAGCCTATTCAGGGAATCTGAATTATCTCACTTGTAATCAGGCTAAAGGTATGGCCCTCCTCTGGGGCCTTAAAATTGCGTTGTCAATCAACGTCAAGTCCATGGAAATTGAAGGTGATTTACTGATGATTGTGGAAGCCACAAAGGGAAAGATGGTTGCAGGCTGGGCCATTCAAGGGGTTATTGAAGACATTTTCTCCCTTCTTACCAAACTCCAGGAGTTCACCATTCAACACATTTACAGAGAAGGAAATGCAGTTGCTAATAGTTTGGCTACTGCTGGGATAGATTAAGAAGGATTACGGTGCTGGAGGAAAGAAGAGTCCTTACCTCCTTCTGTTGTGGTTCTTCTAAGAAAGGACACCAATATAATTCGCCATCTTGTGTAATATTTTTTTCCCTAGCTTGATGTGGCTCCTACTAACTATTGTTAGTATTGATGGCAGGAGTTATGGTTTAAATTTATGGTCATTGTGTGAAAAGAGAATGGGGGAGGATTTTCCACGAGCCATGTATGGATTTTTCTAGTTACCACTTGGTTTACCCATTTCCATCCTAATGACCGATGGGGTTATTATTTTTTTAACACCATTAAAGCTCGTGACAAGCTTTTCAGGTGGGTGGATTTGGCTCAATTTTTTGTGTCATTTGGATCTTTCTCTGATATCATTTCCCTTCGTGCCATGGACTTCTCGCATGGGGAAACTGGTAGGTCTGAGCTAGCTATGGGAAGAAGCATTTATTTTCATCTTTTTTGGCCTTACAAGTCACCTCTCACTGGCCATTTCTACGCGATTTTCTCTATTCCTGGTTTTCTCTATTTATGGCCTACTAACTTGCTTTATGCCTTTGTTCTGGCCATTTGCGGTGAGTGTGTTGGAGCTATGGGTGGGGACAAGGTGCAGGTGGAGCCTGATAAATGTGATGACTAGAAGGCAAATAGGACTGTTTGGCATATATGTAGGGAAGGTGGTATCTCCCAATATATGGAATTTATGACCGACCATGATGAGGGTCTTTCCAGGAAATTCATGACCTCTTGGAAGGACAGAAGGGTCAAAATTGGGAGAATTTATTTTGATATCAATGAGGAGGTCATTGCTAGGGCTACGGGTCTTGACCTGGAGGGGCGTACGTGGAAGAAAACCACCAAAGTTGTTGACCAGACCAACCTCAACCTTTTCTTTTGGGGTGACGAGAAACATGTTAAGCTACGCAGAGGTTATGACCATCATGCGCTTCTTGAGTTGTGGGACAGAGTGTGCATGGTGGTGATGAAATACTTCACCCTGGAAGGAAGGTATGGAATTTACTACTACTATCATTTCAATTTCCTCAATCACCTTAGGAACCACCACAATATTTCCTTCCCATTCTTTCTCATGCACTCTCTTGAGAGTACCATGCTAGATGCCACTAAAGCCATGAATGCAAATAAGAATTTCACCATCCTTCATCAGGGGCTCATTTCTAGGCTTTACCATTTTCATTCAGCCTTTTTCCCTCCTCATCCCATTTATATTGTTGATGTTTCCTGTCCCACCTCTGTTGAAGAAGCTCTAGCTTCTTCTGCCCCCCCTCTTGGCTAGCATCATGGACACCCCTGGCCCTAGTAAGAAGCAATGCATTAAAAACCTTTCCTTGAAAGTGTCACTGTAGGACACCTCCCCCTCGCTAGGTCCGGTGATGGAAAGCAAAGAGAAAAAATGCACTGTCCCCACCCTAAGAGGCAAGGCCAAAGCCTCAAAGAAGACTAAATTCTGCCTCCACCAAATTGACTCGAATATTGAGATCATCGAGGAGACTAATACTCCTCGCTGGTCTAATAGACTAGTTACCAAACATGAAAAAAGGAACAGCTTCAAGGATGTTTCAGATTTTGACAAAGGGGATGAGAGTGTGAGTAGGAGTAAGGAGGAGAAGGAAGTGGGTGAGGAGGCTTTCTCAGGTTCTGCTAGCAGCTCCTCCCATGTTTTCAAGAGTCTTAAAAGGGGCCATGCCAGCATTAAAATCAAGGAGGTCAAGCCTTACACTTCTAACATTGCAGAGGGTAAGGATCCTATGGAGGAAGGCCATAGTAAAAAGGATGCTTCCTAGGACGAGATTGTCAATTTGAAAAAAAAATTGAGAGCTTGGAGAAAAGACTGCAGGAGGTGACTCAGTTTTCCTTGAAGATTATGCACAGGTCTGCCACTACGCTTTGTCTACTATAGAAGGATATGGTTGCAAATGATGAGAAGGAAGACCCCATCAGTAAGGAGCTGCTTAAGTTCCTCTCTAAGGATTGGGCTACGATAACGCTTGTTAAGCCATGCAATGGGAAGTAATTTTAGTTTTTGGTGGGTTTTGGTTTTTTGATTGGGATTGGTTGTATCTGCCATCGTTCATATTTTGTTTTGCTAAAGGCATTGTTATTATGTTTAATTTCCTCTATGACTGTTATGACCCTTGGTGGTCTATATCTCTAGTGATCTTATATCATGCTATCATGATGGACTCTGCTAGTAGAATTAGCTTGATTGTGTGTTTTTTGTGATGTTTTTGATATGTTATTCTTAGGGTGATGGTCTAGTTTTTAAACCTGTTGTCACTGTGCTGCTAGTGTTACTCTGTTGTGAATGGTCGTGGTTGCCTTGTTTTAATGGGACAACACCCTTGTTTTGCTGCTTTTAATATCAAAAACATTTTAGCATATATATAGTTTTCTATTGGTGTAATCCTTGAACTCCCTTTAGGTACAAGTGCTAGTGTAAATTAATAAGTTATGGCATTTTCAATGTAGATTCAACCTATAATTTTTAAAAAAAATTAAGATTTTTTATCAATTTTATTTATACTTCTTTAGTTAATTTTTACTTTTTCTATTATTTTTTATTGAATAATATTATTTTGTAATACAAAAATTTCGTTACAAATTAAAAAATCATGATCTATTGGAGTTAGATCATTAGCTCTAATGCCTAGTACATTGATATTTTTTTGATAATTTTATATTAAATATTTTATTTCTTATTAATTTTTGAATTAGTACTAGCCAAAATTTTCAACTTATATTATTTTGTAATATATGTCTCTTAGCATATTTGTTAAAAAATTATTATATATTTTCATTAAAACAAGAACATCCATGTGGAGTACAATAAATGTTTAAAGATTTTCTAACAAAGTTTGTTATTTTTCTTAGTATCTTGAATATAGGTTATTATTTTTTATGATGGGCCTACATTCATTATTAAAAAAAATTTACAAATATTATATGTAATTATATTTATATATATATATATCATACTTTTGTAAAGCTAATGCTAAGGGCTATATACCTACAAAATAGAACCTCCAAATGACTTCATTTGATCCACGAAGGTGGAATTTTTTTTAGCATTTTATTAGGTGGGGAGGAGACTTTGTCAAAAGTTTAAGTCTAGAGGGGTATCCAGGAAAGTTTGATCTAAAGGGATTTGATCTAGCCTTATTTAATAAAACCCATTTATATGGAACCACTCGATGCTTAAATTATTAATTTTTCTTAAAAAGATGTGATTTTAGACAAAAATCAAGATGTTCGATAAGTGAGACACATTGTTTTAGGATCAACCAAGACATTATGCATACATTTTATAATGTGTAAATATTATGCTTTATAAAAATTGATGTAAAAAAAAAATTATGTGGTCGTATTATGTTTTACATTGATTTTTACAAAACATAATACATACATTATTTTAATTTCTTGAATTTAATTTTTTTTATCATCCCACCTATTTAGTCTTAGATTTCTAATTCTAAGTGTTGGACATCTCTATTGACTACTAGTTTTTTCTTTTCAATATAAAATACAAATTTTAAATTTAACTTCATATTTACATGTTTTACAATAAAATTTTAAAGAACCACAACCAAAATGATAAGCTACATCTTAACTTTCTATTCATATAATTTGTTTTATTTGATCAAGTTAATGTATTTATTTTTATTTTCTTTGAAGAGTGTCTTCATATTCCTCTAATATATGTATTGATTTTTTTTCATAACTTTTTATCCATTTATCCAAAAAAAGTTATAAATTGTTCTACATTTTATTCTATATACATTAAAAAAATATTAGTTTTAAGCAAGTTATATGAATGTGCATGCTCAATAATATAATTTTTTGCATACATCCACTTTCAAAATTCACAAAAAAAATTGATAAAAAATTAGTAAAAAACACTTGTAGTACTCACTCTTGACTGTGTTTTTGATTAGAGGTAAAAGTGGGTTTTGATGGGGCCTGAAACCCAATACAAAGAAAAGAAAGTTGCAATTAAAGTAAACCATAATCCAACAACAGCACAACAATGACCTCTAAAAGATAAGCATAACTACACACGTTGCACCAAACAAACAAGCAAGGGCCAGAAACCCCTTTTACAACCTGGTTTTAACTGGGACCAGAAACCCTTAGAGATACAAAGAAACTGCTTACATCTGCTAGGCATCAGAAAACCAACCACTCATGGAAGACACCATAGAGCCAATAAAGATAACCAGATTAATGGTATAGGACACCATCAAACCCCTAATCAGCTCAGCCTACTACGACATAGAGAGAAACTTAGAATACCACCCAGCTTGCAGCAAAACATAAAAATACAAAGAGTCCAAATCATCTATGGACAACTCCATCAACAACAACTCCTTCGAAACATTCTGGTTACAGGAAACCAACTCCAAAAACACCTCTAAAGGAATAAGATCCCCTTTAATGGAGAGGATGCTACCAGTAGCAAGACCACTGCAACCAGAAATCACCAAGACCCTCCACCTCCACCTTCATAGGAGAACTTCCCACCTCAATAAGAACAGTTCAGGAAGGTCCACCTCCATAGGAACAGAGGAGAAAACAAACATAGTAGCTGAGCACACAACCGTAGCATCCTTTGATAAACACAGTACTAGAAACAAATTGTGGACAAGGACAAGAGTCTCAAATAGACACCATAGGTCCACCATAGCAACATTCTCATAAGAACTCATTTGGGTTTCCATAGAAAAAATCCCAACAACAAGCCAATTGCTCACCCACTTTTGAGTCTTCAGAAAAGGCCAAAATGATTGAACCAACAATATGTACAAACGCATGAAGTAGCTCATCCCAAGAGAAGACAAAAAATCCCAACATCAGCCACCTAGGAGGCAAGAGAAGAAACAACGTTCTCAGCAAAGAGGGTCCAATGACACTCAGTCAGAGAGAACAAGGACACAACAGAAAGTCAACCAGAGAGAACAAGGCCATAGAAAACACATCAACAAAAAGACCCAAGGGCCAAAAGACCACCCAAGGTAGAGTCCCAAAATGAACGAGAAAACCCAAACCCCAAGAGGAATAGGGGGTCCCAAACAGGATGGAAATCAAGAGAAGGGTTAGCAAGAAAGAACACCAAGCAACCCCAACATGCTAGTCAGAGCCAGAGATGAGCCAAAATTCCCAACCAACCAGAGGGAAAAACCACCACTCCTCAGAGAGGGGACAAGAAGAACCCAAAGCACTCCAAGAACAAAAATCTCCAAAACAGATCCACCAAACAAGTAGCAAGCAAAAGCAAAGGATGACCAAGAAGAAGCCAAAGGAATAACATACTAGCATGAAAAACAACCAAGCCTTCCTATTACGCCAAATAGGAACAAAAAGAGGCCCATTCTACAACTGAACTTCCTTAGAGAAACCCACACTCACCCATAGCATGGAAGGTAGAGAGAAAAAGAGTAGGAAGGTCACCCACACAACACCCTCAACCTCAAGGGGTTTAGCAAGCCAAAAATGATAGAAAAACCTAAGCACACCCACTGCCAGGTAGGCAGCCAAAAAAAAGATGGGAGCTCAAAGACAACAAAGGCCAATGGACCAAAGCAGAGCCATCGCAACCTCCCCACAAGGCATCTATGCCCCAGGCAAGAAACACCAACAAACCCACAAAGCTAGGCACAAGACATAGCCGCCACATACCGCACAGCCTCCAGAGAACTTCCAGCAAGAATGCCAACATCAACATCCTCTCCAATGTCTCTATCATCATCACCATCCAGATCCCCATCGTCGTCACTACCATCATCTGCATCATCTACATATTTGAAACCAACTACTCACGCCCTTGTCGCTACTCCCACCCACGTCGTTGCTCCCATCGATTGGATTCAAAATATCTAATGCAAGAAAATAAATAAAGGGTGCACACTAGATACTATGTTATATATTAATGATGAAAACATACACTTTTGTCTATGCTCAACATTTCACCCTCTTAATCTTAACCATTTTAAAAATAAAATTAGTAGTTTAGAGATTATATTCAAATTACTACAATGAGTGATATTAATATATAACTTAATTTTTAATTGTACACATCTTGAATTACTCATCCAAGTTTATGTGTATCGAATTTCAAGAAAAAAAGTGGTCACTTTTGACCCCTTTTTATTTTTCATTATCATGTACTTACCCCTTAGTATGTTTATGTCAAATCTTGGTAAACAACATTAGACTTATTTTAAAAAGAATTTTTAGATATCTACATGGGAATTTTAACCATTTCACTTGTTATCATGGATTTGATAATGTGAGAAAGATGGTTTATTTATAGGGATTTTTTATTCAATTTGGGCTAGTGATATAGATTATAGGAGGTTCATGAGTAGCTATGTATTTACTTTATTTGGAGGAGTTAGTTAGATAACCAAAAAAACTATAGTCATGTTGTCTATTGCAGAAATAGAATATATGATTGCAACACATACTTGTAAGAAGGTACTACATGGTTAAAGAGAGATTGTGTTCAAGTATTGGCTTTCAGTATAAACAGTTGAGAATTGACTATGATAGTCAAAGTGTCGTTTGTTTGGTTGTTAGTGTAAAATAGTTGAACATTATCCACATTTAATTACATAAAAATAGATGATATTGAATCCTCGAGGATGTAGAATCTATAAGTGATTGAATTTGTATTTATTTGAGATAAAATAGTAATTTTATGTTACGTTTCCATTAATTATCACGTGACCTTAATTTCTTCTTACATCAGTAGTATTCTTTGGTATATTTTTTACCCATTATTTTATCCCTCTTGTTATAAAATTGAAGAGGGAGGATAAATTGTTATTAATGACATGTAATGTTGACATCTATGTTTCAAAATGAATTTCAATTGAAATTACTTTTGAAATATTCCCCGTTCTAGATTAATTGATAAGTTCCCAGGTGGGAGCCCCCCTACCTACCCCCCTACTATTCTAAGGGGCCTTAGGTCAAGATTGATTCTCAACTATGGGGTGGGTAAATGAATAAATTTAAAAGACTTACGATAATTAATTTTCAATCCATGATTTTTAAATTGATTCACATAAATTTGAATTTTTCAATCACATTAATTAAATATAGAATAATACATCTATTCATGTTTAAAGTGAGCAAGTGAAAGCTAAATTATAGAATGATGTCATACCATATAAAAAGATATTAAGTTCTCTAAAATATCTATCTAAGAAAAGATATTAAGAAATAAGAAACAATTCGATTGTTCTATTAGGAAACATTTATCTCACTCATTTTTCAATATAACTTATTATAATGAAATAAAACCATAAAATAAAAATAAAATAAAAAAATAAATATTTTGATGGTTAAAGAGAGATCCCATCAAAGGAAACACTCCACGTTCTCATCAATAAATATTTTGATTTTTTAAATTGAGTCACATAAATTTAAATTTTTCAATCACATTAATTAAATACAGAATAATACATCTATTCATGTTTAAAGTGAGCAAGTGAAAGCTAAATTATAGAATGATGTCATACCATATAAAAAGATATTAAGTTCTCTAAAATATCTATCTAAGAAAAGATATTAAGAAATAAGAAACAATTCGATTGTTCTATTAGGAAGCGTTCTCCAAAAGAAATATGGTTAAAGAGAGGTAACAACTCAAAGCGAGCTTAACCTTGGAAAACTCACACAGTTGTAGCTTGAGTTAGGCGATCTTTGGGATGGGTGACCTCCCGGGACGGACCAGTGCTTCACCTCTGTGAGCATCACCTAGATGCAATGAGTGGTAAGTGGCCCATTCGATATCATGAGAGATGGGTTCTTGTTGAACCACTACTCATGAAACATGGGTCAATGAGTTTGACTTGAAACTACACGGTTGAATCCTGATAGCAATATCATAATTTGACACGCTGTGGAAAAATACCTCCTACTTATCAATAATAAATATGTTAGACTAATAATAAAACTATGGTAGACAGCTTTAATTTGTTAAAGGGACACTTCATTGGTAACATCAACAAATTTTAATATACAGAAAGTTTTGAGATAATGTGCATTATTGATTTTTTTTTAATTCAATCTTTATCTATAAGCTTTTAGTATATATTTGTGTAAGGTTGATTTATATATTTTTATTTATTAATTCATCTCATTCTAAAAGAATATTTATGTTAATTGTTTCAAAATTTATTTTATTTTATTTTTAATTTTTTTTAGAAAATTATATGGTTAAAATTATGAAAATTACATAGAATTTAAAAAAAAAGAGATAGAGATTTGAAGTATGACTATACATTCTTAGAATGGTTCATAAAGATATATTTTGATTAGCATCGACATGTAGTAAAACTCATCATAGTCAAGGTATACTTTAAAAATTGGACTCAATACTTTTATAGAACCTTGGGTAATCTTCTATGTAGAGACACAATCTTGTTAGCAATTTTTTCTTACAATTGACCTCAAGAAATAAGTTGGGTTTAAAAAAATCATGGGCAATTGGTAAACCAAAAGTCAATTTTATTAAAAATTAAATTAGCGAATTCAAACCATTTTTTAATAAAATGTTAATAGAAGGCGGTTAAAGAAGACTAAATTTCTAATATTTTTTAATTGAGGTGGAAAATTAAGGTTATTTTTTTGATAATTTGTTAATTGAGGTGGCAAATTAAGCCTAAGTTTTTCATAATTTTTTAGTTGAGATGACAAAATAAGCCTAAATTTCCCATAAATTTTAACCAAGGTGACAAATTAAGCCTAAATTTTAATAAATTTGCAATTGTGGGGATGAATTAAAGTCTAAAGTAATATTAATGTATAATTGTTATAGAAAATTAAAACCTAGATTAATATGAATTTGTAATTTAATTGGTAAATTATTATAATTAAGAATATATGAGTGTATCTTACATAACATTTATATCATACTTTATGTGAAAAGATGGAATTGAGAATCAATAATATTTTGATTTAATTTAGTAGTAGTTTGAGTGAAAAGGGGACCTTCATCATTATTACCATTTTAATTTAATTCAACATGTTAAAAGTATTACGTAAATAGTTTTTAAGATATGCACAAATATTATTTAGACATTTATAATCGGGTATGTGCATGGAAATGGGGGACTATTTAAAATGGATCAAGAATGGTCACTTTTTTTCTAAAATCAGTAAAAACTAATATTGGAAGATAAATTGAAGATAACACAACTCAAATTTTGAAGATGCAACAAGAACAAGAGTCAGAGTGCTCAAAATCTATGTTTTAAACTACTAATTTTTCTCATAAATAATAGAAAAAAAGAGTTTCAAACAATAGAAGTACACAAAGTTCTCTTATATTTATCAAAAAGTATAACACAACCTTTAGTATGCTTCCCATAAAATGTCAAATTTTAAAAGTATTTCAGAAATCTCTTTAATGGAAAATTAGCTATCATATAATTTATTCTTGAACTTTTCAAATAATTTTGTAATCAATATATGATTTTATTAATTTTTAAAGTAGATACATCATAGAAAATAAAAGTTTGGGTGTCCTTCCCCATAATTTTTTTGAAAATTAATCGATTTCTTTAAATTTGAATGTGTATATAATAAAGTGTAGGATTTTAAAAAATAATTTGTTACAAATTTTGATGAATATATAAAAAACATCATTAAAGATACTATACATATAAGTTTTTGACAAAAAAGAAGTCACTAACCAAAGAAATTCAAAGTCAAAACTTTAACATATTAGAAATGTAGAAAAAAATATATGATTAGAAAGTAGGAAAGAACTTGATGCTAGCGTGGAATTTTTTCATATCAACATTGAAAGACGTACAAACTTGATGGAGAATTTTTTTGACATTTAGGTGTTTTTTAAAATTACAAAAAACTTATATCTTTAGATATTGATAATAAAGTCTAATGCTTTGGGTTGGATGTCCAAAGAAAATACAACCCTAAGGGTTGGAAATATCCAAGGTAGCATATACTGCAAGCATAATTTTTGGGTAAGAAATAGTGAATGATAAAAAAAGTATGTGTATTTGGTGAGTTTGGACCTATAAGCTCTATTTTAAACTACAAACTACACCTTTTTTGACATAAAACATACATTTTACAATTTAATATATTCCAATCATTGTTTGATGGATATATCATATTTTTTTTCTATCATTGACATATATTTTCATGTTTTAAAGAATTTGAATGATTGTTTTCATGTTTTGTATTTGATTTTTTTATTATAACTAATTATATTAAATCGACATAGAATTCAACATCATATTAAGAAAATTGATATTCAAAAAGAAAACATTAGAGGATTGTGAAGTCGAGAATGAATAAGACAACCTTGTGTAATTAAGATATTACATCGCAAAGTTGAAAGTATGTCCTCTTTACCATATCAATTTTTTATTTGATAGCTTGATAGTTTGAATGATTATAAAATTTCTCTTGTAAGAAGTTTAGTTCAAGTTTGGAAGATATTTTCTTGGTAACATGCCCATTGGAGGGTAAACCCACAAAAGTGGTTTACAATTTAAATGAGGAAGGAAAACTTGTAAAAAATGACCCCATGCCAAAAAATTTCATTCTGGGGGTTTGAA
>VDFB02324882.1:0-14159 GCA_007258455.2 Sequoia sempervirens
TCCAACTTTTGCAAGTTGGTTTTTAATCCTAATTAACCCCTAATTATCCTTTAATTACTAATTAGTTAAACCTAATTAGTACCTTAGTCAACTCTCCCCATCCCCCAAGGAATTTTTAATTCTTTTTTATTCATCCCATGTCTCTCTCCTCCCCATGTGAATTTTTAATTCACATTTTGTCCTTCCAAGGCTTCTAGAACCTTGGACTTGTCACAATCTCCACATGTGACCAAGTCCCACCTTTTTGGAGCCCACCTTTTATCCTTTAGATTCTTCTAAGAATGTGAATTTTTAATTCACATTTATGTTTTCAACCACCTTTCCTTTTCCCATATAGATTTTTGAGGAATTCCAAAATTCCTCAAATGTCCCTTTCACTCCCATTTGGGGACAAGGAATCCCTTTTTGAGGAAATCTCCTCACTCCCCAAGGTGCATGTCCTTTCTCCACCTCATATTCCCCTTGGCCACTTCACCCTCCACATGTCAAGATGTGAGGGCTTGTGGGTTCTCAACCCACCATAGCCCTTCATCTTGGCCTTGTTGGATGCATCTTGACCGTTGAATTCTCTAGAGAATTCAAATTCTCCTATAAATACCCCCTCCTTAAGGGCATTTTGGAACACTTTGTATTTTCATAACTACATGCTGCCAATTTGCATCCTTTGCCATCATTTAGCCATCTCATTTAATCATTTTGCACATCTAACCTTGCATTTAGTCACTCAAGCAATCATCTAAGGAGCACACAAATCATTCCAAGCAAGGGCCAATCAAGGAGACATCAACAGCAAGGAAGGTGAAATTGTTTCTATTTCGTTTTGTCCATTTCCTTCTTGTTTTATCACTCCTTTGGCTAATCTTGAGGTGTCTTTGGTATTTTATCATTTGCAATTTTAAGTTGTTTTGCACATTTAGAGTAGGATAAATTCCAAGGTATACAATGTCAAATTAAGTATTTTGGAGGAAAAATGAGAAAAGGAAATTAATATTCAATTATTTCCCCAAATAAAGATGTCTTAAAGAGAGTTTATAAAAGGGAGACAATTCAAGGGAAAATATATTTTGAATATTTTATCAAAATATTTTTTTCATCAGCTTGGACCTTTTATTCATTTATTTTCTCCCAAATACGAAAAGCCCTTGGTGTCTAGGCAATCAAAGGATGAAAAACCTGAAATTTCTAGGCAAGCAGAGGACAAAAACCTTCCACTCAAGGATCACAATTATATAAATTTCAAAGACAAATTTCTAGTGTGGTTTGTTGTTCAAGTTTGTCATTATGTTTTTAATTAGTGATTTAGTGTGTGTTTTCAATACTTTAGTATTTCAATTGGGTATGGAAGATTGAAGTGTGAGTTTTCATATTGTAGTCTTATATATGTGAAGATTGAAGTGTTGAATTTTTAATATTATTGTGTTCATTGGGTTGTTCTAGTTGTGTAGATTAGTCAAATAATATGTTAGATTATATTATTTTGATATTTTCATAGACTTGTTTCAATTAGGGCTACAACTATATTATTCTCTTAAGGTTGATCGTAAACCCTTAACCCATTTCCAGATTTATGTTAAGTATTTCAATCAATATTATTTTTTTCTATTGTACAACTTGGGGACATAGTCTAACACATTTTACTTTTAGTTTGTAGCCCCTTAGATAAAGCTATTGCTTTGTATTTTAAAGTGACTACTAACCCTTTTTGTTTTTATGTTATTCAATATTAGAGGATGTATCATTTTCAATAGTTAGTTGTACCATTATCCTAGCATGCTAGCAACTTAATAATATTGTCCTCCAATGTAAGTCAAACTTAAGAATTTCACTCCAATTCACCTCCACAAATGTAAACTTGATCTTCATAAGTAGAGCCCTAAACTTGTGTTGATCTAAATTGTAAATCAAAAGATTGAATTGACAAAAAATGGCCTATCAAAATTCACTCACATCAATCTTCTAATATCTAAATTTTGATAAGAATAGGTAATGTTTAAAAATACCTACATGTTTAATCAAACCCCTGGTTAAACCAATTCAACAACTTTGGAACAAGGATTAAGGACAACTATGCAATGGACCTGAGATTATGTGTACTCGTGATTTTGTGATTAATGTTCAATAATAATTTTTTTTGCCCATTTTGATAACTTTTAAATAATTTCAAATGAATAAATGGATCAAGCATGAACAAGTGCGATAGGTCAACTTACAATAACTATGAAAGACACAGCAAGGTTTATTTTGAACTTGATTTAAAAGTTCTTCAAAACAACCAACAAAATGATCTAAGTCAAGTCTGCACTTGCAAATTAAACTCAATATAACATAAATGGGTGCCACAAACTCTAAAAATGAGGGATAGTGAGATTGGAATATAGTGATGTCATGAATTGTATTTGTACAAAAATATAACATTTGTAAATTTGTTATTGATTTAAGATACCTATCATAGCAAGCCCAAAACATAAAAGAAAAGTGCATTGATATGCTAAATTTATTATCACATAAATTTTGGCGCCAACCTAGAATCAAATTATTGAAGGCTTTGCCCTCTTAAAAGTTAGAATTTAGATTCCCAACCATTAATTTCCTAACTCAATGTGTGGTTAAAGGACCAGTTGATATTATCCATTCTTAGTTTTAGACCAAAAACATTATCAACCTCAAAAGATCACCAAATCATAGCATTAGTCACATGGATCGCATGTCAAAACACAAAATTAAAAATAGGGGTGCTAAAGAGATATGATGCTGCTAACATTAAGGCTCCCAACACCATGTAAATGGGTTGAAATGGTTAATTGTCGTAAAATACTGACAAATACCAAAACACCTGAACTGTTGATATCCTGCACTCAAAAGCACGTGAACCATATGATGTACAAAACTACTATTATAATCCATCCATGGTCAAAGATGCCTACATGAATAAAATGTAAGAACTTCAGCAAAATTTAACACCACCACAATATATGATTGCAACTCATGATTATTTGCAATTGTCATATCAAATGCAATTATTCAAATAGCGGTTGCTCCATTAATGAAATTTATCCAGTTACCACAAATCACATCAAAGCTCTAAATTCAGCATTATTTTTACTTTACAAATACCTTTTTGGACAAATTCAGCAATCAAAATATATTAAAATGGTTGTCTAGATTAACATTATATTATTATGTCTGCTTTTCTGTCGTGTAAATCCAATGCTTATACTCATCCATATCCACAATTAAGCAACCCTTTTAAGTAGCTTTCTTAGAGGGTGTACGGTGCACATATTAAATTAAGCTGCCATGAAATGAGCATTACTCATCAGAAAAACACCGGTTTGAGCTCCTTACTGTGACTGTCAGAAAAATGTCTCCAAAGAAATTGAACGTTGATGTATGCAGGCTTGAAATTTGTCTGCAGAGATGAAACTTCATAAGATGGATGGATGGATGCCCATACTACAATCCTCAACACTTCACACCCATCCCATTACAGTTATTTAAAATTATTTAGTAAAATAACATCCCTATTACTGTCTTATGTGCTATATATCATTTAAATCGGCAATCTATCCTAGATCGAGTAATATCTTTGACAGGATATGATACTCTTTTTGTCTGTTAAACAGTTGGATATATTATCTAATGCTAAACATCAAAGCATTTCTCGAGACATTGCATGGTATTCCTTGAAGTTGATGAGACAGCTACATCATGCTAGTGATACGAGTCCCTCACTATTTTTGAAATGACGACGTTTCATGGCCATCTAGTAATGTGGTTGGGATGTATGAAAACTTTGACTATATCGATAAAGATTCTATAATGCTTTGTACGTACAGTACAAAATTTTAACTAGACCTTTTAAGAATAAATCTACGTACAAAGATGGTATATTACCCCACTTAGATAATATGAAAGTTTTAGATTACTTTCAACTGTTGAATAAATAAAACTGTATCTCATCATCAAGATTACTGCCAATGCATTTTTTTCCATATCATCAAGAGCAGAGCTTGCATCATGAAACAGAGGACATTAGCCGAGACTACTAGTGACAGAGTCAAAAGGTTAGTTCAGTTTGTTCCAAATATAAAACCAACTAAATTACACATTTAGCTAAAATGTTGTACAAAACAAGCATTCAGCCAGCAAACCCACTTCCGTAAAGTGATGATATTTGATCTATGAAAGTGGAGCCTTGATAGTCAAATGTCATTCAAATAGCAATTTCAAATGAGGTTAAAGCAAAATCTAGTTGAAAATCAACTTAAGCAAGACTGCAAAGCACCCTCTGCCCACCAGCATGTCCTCTGAGTCTGGTACTATTAAAATGCACATGATAAGTCTTTTTCACCAGGCAACATGGAGACTTCATAGATAAACAACAGTGATAGCGACACTCATTGACATGAAACATTTTAATAATTCGTACCAGTAACATTTACTGGTCCAAAGGGGAAAAATCTAATGCACACGTGTCATTCTCATTCTGGGCATTGATTTCTTCATCTGACGCTGTCGGTCCTTTTCTTCTCTCTTCCGGATTGCTTCAGCACTTACCTGAGCTTCAGTCTCTTCCAGAGCCTTCTTTCTTTCTTCTTTCTTCCTCTGAATTGCCTCTTGTCTAGCAATCTGTTGTTCTTTGTATAATTCCTTAGCCACTTTAGCTCTTGCAGCGTCTGCCTTGTTACGAGCCTGCCACAAATGAGAATGGCAATTTAAATTCACAACATAACAAAATCCAACACCAGATAATAAATTTGAAGCAAAGTTGTTAAGGAAGAAAATTTGAAATTTGTCATATTACCTGAGTACTCAGCTTGTAACGCCCAACCAGATCAATATAATATGGTACAATTGCAATCAAACGTGTCATATCAGCCATTTTGCTAGCTGATGGTAGTGTGAACTTGAATGTAAGCATCTTCCTGTGTGAACCCAATGGGTATTGGTCTGTAATATATAATGAAACAAAACCTTTTCCATACTTTTCAAAAGCTTTTTCACCAAAAACCTGCAATACATAAAACATAGACAGGATTATTTTATACTCTTGGAAACTTCATAATTTTTTTCCAACAAAACACAGTTCAACTTGTAAGAAAACAGATTTTACTTCCTAATGCATCTTTTTCAGAATTCAGTAATTCTCTCAATACAAAATTGGTTCAGACTTGATGTCCAGAAAACATACACCAGTATTTGAGATGAGATAATTTTCTAGAATAAATAAGACAAAACTAACATTGCAACTGTAAGAAACTTAACCAAAAAAGTTCAGTAAAACTTAAATAGCACTTGCTACAAAGAAAAGAAAATTTTGTGTCCACAAATTGAAATAACAAACCATACAGTAAACTAAAGCTTGTAAACTAATATTAATGGAAGATTACACTAAAGCTTATAAATATTAGAGATTATCATATTTGCAGATGAATATGAATGCACTAGAGAATATACAAAATGATGGTATAAAATTTTCTACTTCTCAACACACCGCATTACCACTAATATGTTCTACTAAGTGCCCCTGTCACCAGCAGAAGCCCATGTAAAGATGCCATGAAGCCTTCATTTCCATTGTACTTCCAACAATCAGCAAGGTTAAATCTAGCCACTAGCAGACTCGGATTCATTTAAAAATTTGACCCTCCATTTTGCTACATTCCTATGTTATGGAATTGTAGGTTTCAGAAGGATGATATTAGTAAAATCTACTGGGTCATGGGTCATAAAGATATGAGTCTAGGATAATATGGTCACATTGTTAAATGTTGTGAATTGGCTCTGTTGGCTCTCGAAAATGTATCTCCACAAATCCTAAAAACTAACACCAACACCCAAGACCTGGGAATGTCAACAAGAGGTTATGGGTTGGATTCATGGTCAGAGAGTGTATGAATAAACCAACGAGTGAGTGAGAGCAAGTCACACGTCCTTTAGGCTCTACTAGGCCAAGAGGGGTATTCCCTAGGGTTTACAGAGAACAATTAAAGAGAAATAGCTCAACTTGAGCTGATCTTAAAAAAAACACTACCCTAGTGTAATGAGAGACTCCTATGGTTGTCACTTAGTCTTTATGCAGGTTTATATCATAACTTCCTTTTAACAAATAAGAGCATCCATACACATACAGAAAAAGCACCTCTACAAGTGAATCCCTTTCATTGGTAATATATGTGCAAGATGGAAACATGCCTTTGTTATCATCTTATCAGTTTAATCAGTTCTAGCTTCCATAAGATGAAACATGAATTGCTACCCTAGGTCATGAGAGCATGAAAAAAACTACACTGCTAAACTAACTGAGTACGAGAGACAATTAAATAAATTATGTTTGCTCCTTCACCTCCTAAATTTGAAAAAGACCTGAGCAGGCTGCAATAGCCTCATGTATGCACCATAGTACAAGATACAAAGATTAGAAACCTTGCATATCAAGGCGTGTTTACAAATCCATTGTCAAACTGAAAGAACCTAAAAGCATGAAGAAAAGAATTGTCGCAAGCTCTTGCAACCATAGTTGAAAAACTTGGCGAGTTGCGAAGAACTCGTGAGTTTTTTTGCTTCCCGAGATTTTCAGCTCATTTACTCACCATCAGAACTCGCCGAACAAATGCAAAAAACTCACGTGTTTTTCTGCTTCCCGAGTTTTTCAGCCACTTACTCACCAAAAACTTGGCGAGTCGGAAAAACTCGCCTGATCAGAAAAAGTCTCCCATGGCCACTAAAATGATGTGTTCCATGAAGGCTTGTGTAGCTTTGATGGTCTTAATTTGGGTTTTATTGTTTATGCAAAATGATGTACACCATGAAGGTTTGTGTGGTTTTGGAGGTCTTAATTTGGGCTTGGTGGTGGGGGCTCCACCCCTCGTCCCCACCTTGTATTGCAATAGGGGCACTGCCCTCGCCCCTGCTGGGAGCGTTTCCCCGAGACCCAATGAGTGGCGCTGCCCCTCGACCCCATTGGGGGTGTTGCCTCCAGGGGCACTGCCCCTTGACCCCACTAGGGGCGTTGCCCTAGACCCCCACGAGTGGCACTGCCCCTCGACCCCATTGGGGGCATTGCCCTCAAATTCCCATTGAATTCATTTGATTTTCTAGGTACTCTCCAAGTCCAAGTTTCCAAGGTTTGCCTACAAGTCTTCATCTATAATATCATCTAGTTCTACCTCTCCCCTAGTTTTCACTAGACATGGGAAGAGGACGATGTAAATTTGTAAAATGTATTAATGCAGTATTTACTTTCACTTTTACAAAAACAATTTGCTATTTTCATTTTGTTTCAGACTATCAATATCAAGCTATCAGCGCATTCCACATGAGGATGCCATTTTGTACCCAATTTGCTTTCAAATCAATCAAATACAACTAGACTCAACTTGTTTCTTTTATGTACTCATTTATTGACTCATTGGATGCATCTTATCATTGAATTTTGCAAAAAAAGACACGTTTTTAATGAAATTTAAGCAATTTTTTAAGTTGTCGAATTTTCGCCAAGTTTTTGCCGAGTCGTGTTTTCTGGGCTTGGTGAGTTCTTCAATTTGGCGAGTTTTTCAACTATGCTTGCAAAACTTTATAGCCATCGCAAACAAACCCATCCTCGCAGCAAACATACCAATAAAAGTAACATGAGAAACATAATGGCATTACATTTCCTAGAAACTTCTAGCTGACAATGGAGACACCAATCAACACAATTAATTCCTGCATATGACAAACAGTCCAACAGCTTACCCAAACATCCTCATGCCTAGATAAAATATTACATTTCATTATTTGGGCCCCTAGAATTTACAGCAGCACCTCTGTGCAAGAAATGGCACAAGAGACCAACCCTTTGTGCATATTACAATCATGTATCACTATGTATGTATAGCCATACAGTGTACTAGTAGCTTCAAGGCGTAGGAACTCAGTCATGTCATGCATTGGAGTCCATGGGGCAGCCTCTGTAGTCAGATATCTTGAGTAGCACACAATGGCACCATAGTACAAACTACAAATATTATAAACTTTGCATATCAAGGAATGCTTACACATCCATTGTCAAACTGAAAGAGCTCACAGGCAAAGAGGAAAGGATTGTTGCAAGAAATTTTTACAACACTTTATGGCCATATCAAGCAGACTGATGCTCATGGCAAACATACCATCAAATGTAATATGAGAAACATGATGGCATTACATTTCCTAAAAACTTGTGGCTGACAATGCAGACACCAATCAACTCAATGATTCCCCATTAATGAAATCTGGGGAGACAATGCCCGACCAAATGCAAATGGAGCACTTAAGCAAGAAGCGGAAGTGGGAATTAATTCTCCTGTTGAAAATAGAGAAAGCACTCTAAATACAACAGTAAGAATACTAAATGAAGACTCCTTACCCCCTCGGGTGCAGGAAAATTTCACTATAAAGAACTCTTTTACTCCTCTCATTGATAAAGATAAGGATATTGAAAATGTTGTAATAACAGAGAAAAGCTGTGAAGAAATTGTGGAAACCCCAAAGGGGACCACGGGTAGCCCTGTTGAACAGGACCTCCCATCTAGAAAAATAACCAATCCGGCTACTGTGAAAAGGAATGCTCAACAAATTGTGATGGAGAAAATTAGAATAAATATAGAATTAAATAAAAACACAAAAAATGGGAACAAAAGCAGATCCTCGGATAACTCCGAGGAGATTGAAATAAACATAAAAGGGATTAAATCTAATATCAATTCATGTGCCCCTAACCCAAAAACAAATGCAGAAGGTAAGGTTTCTGCAAGAGAGCTAAGTGGAAAGTCCTCCACCGTTAAAAATATTATCTCTGATATTGAAAATAGAGATCAGTCTACTAGTAACCCCAGGGGTACTAGCAACCAGTTGGTCAGTCATATCAATGAAAATAATGTAATGTTGTTGCAGCAGGATAATACTAACCAAATGATCTCTAATACCCCTGGGGCTCCTGGTAACCTGATTGAAGGAAGTGGGAAATTAACAACTTGTGACCACCTAATGGCCAATTCTTGCCTAAGTCCCAGTAACATCCAAAGGCCGGACACAAATGGGGAATTGGACAATTATGTGGATACAGATGTTGCTGAAAATGCCATGATCTTGCTAGACAGAAATGTTGTTGAACAGCCCCCAATTCATGGGGACACAAAGGCTCAAATGTTAAAGGCGAACCTAGAAACCATAAATGAAATGATTGACAATTGGATTGTAGAAAAAATGAAACTGACAAGGGACGTCTTGAGGAGTTCAACCAAACCATTCAACTAGCAGATCCTATTGGGTACTTGGAGAAAGAGGAAATTACTAACAGGAAACATGACAATAATCCTGACCTCACCAATGCACCCAAAAGAAGGGGTAAGAAAAAGGGGAAGATTGTAGCCCTCAGCAGAGGCAACCTTAATATTGGCCAGAGCAAAAGGAAAAAAACAAGTATTGTATTACCCACACCCACCTCCAAAAGGTTGAAAATTGAAGATAATGCTCCCAAATACTTCGAGCTGTTTAGGAATGACAAAGCGCCCCTGCCAAAGACTGATAAGAAAGAATCTTAACCTCACTTCATGGAATGTGAGGGGGACTAGAATCCCCAGACAGGAAACACGTTGTAAGAAGATTCTTGAACTTGAAAAAACAAGGACTTTGTCCTTGCGCAAGAAGCAAAAGCAACTGGTTTTACTCTAGAAACCAACCCGAAATTTATCTGGAACAGCTCCTCCCATCTAGTTACTAAGCATGAAAAAGGAAGGGGAGGGGCTGCCATTCTTATGTCTAACAAATGGGCACAAAATTTAGAAGAATCTGGAAGCTCCCCTTGTAACAGAGCTGTTTGGGCAACTTTTGAAAAAGATGATGATAGATTTGGCATCTGCTCAATCTATGCACCCAATGAATACAGAGAAAGGATTTACCTATGGAAATGGCTATTCAATCTTCTTGAGGTCCCCTAGATCCTGGAGGGAGACTTCAATATGATAGAAAATAGGGACAATAAGGAAGAAGGGCTAACATGGAATGGAAGGGCAGTGAAGAACACTTCTGGCAGAGGTTGAAATCCAAATTGAATCTTTTGGACCCCTTAGAGATGAAAAGCAGCAACAATAACGTATGGTACACATGGTGTAATGCACAAAAAGGTGGGAGGAGGATATACTGTAGGTTAGATAGATTTTATGCCAACAAGGATGCTTTTAACTTTATCCGCCTTATTGAAGGAAATAGAGCGAGTGTTTACCCATATACACTTTCCGACCACCACCCTATAAAGGCCATCATGGCTCTAAACAATGGCAGGAAAAAGGAATGCAAAAAAGGGGGAAGCTTCTTCCTCAACACAAGTCTTTTAAAGGATAATGACTGCAAAGCAGCCATAATCACCCTAAAGGAAATCAATAAATGGATGTTGAAGGAGCTAAGTGCAATTGAGAGGTGGGAGCACAATGTTATAAATCTTACATGACTGTAAATCGTTCATTCTTAGTGAAATAATCAACTTGCTGCACCATCTTTGGATGCATTTTGAAGCGATCTCATTGGTGAACGGTTCAATTCTCTAAACTCTTGCACTATTTTGTATGTAGTTGTGAAGCATTCTGGTTAAATACAAATAGTTTATGCTTTAGTTTACTTATCTCTCTATATGTGCATGGGTAATATCTAAAACAATTTAGATTTTCTTAGATCTCTTTTCTCTCCACCTTGAATCTTTTGCACTTTATTTTGGATAAAGTTAGTGTTAAATATTATGGAAAGTGATAGATGCTTGATTTGTTAGGATTAATAGCATCAGTTATTGGTAGCAAGTGAATACTTTAAAACACCAATAGGCCCCCATGTGAAAACAACAACTATACAACGAACCCTGAGAGGACCTAGTGAGTCAAGACCTAACATTCTCGAGCCTTGGGATATAGTTAATTCTTAACTGAATCTAGTGACTCTTTCAAGATAGATAGGTTATATTGTTCATATAATAAAATTTATTTGCATGTCGTTGTGTGTATAACACCCTCATCAACACTACCTTCATTTTTCCTATAATCTCCTCTTCTTATGTCTCATTTTCTTTATCTTGTTGTAGTGTCGTAAAATTGCACCCCTTGCAATTTCACCTACACTTTTGTATCCCACTTTAGTGTCCACTCCCTTAGTATTTGTGTAGGCTCATTTTAGCCCTTGCATCAACCTTTTCCTCTCTCAGGATGCTTAGGACCCCTTTTCAACAACTACCTTTACGTCCCACCTTTGCGGCAAACCTTGTGTTTTCCTCATTCCCCGTTTTTAAGCATGGTTTGTCTAGACACTAGTGCGCTACACAGACGTCTGTGCGCCTAATGTCTCGCAACATTTCGACATTCAAACGGCCATTTCCAAGTATCTTGCCACTTGTCACCTCCCTTTGTCGGTGGTAACGGCCCAGGATGCCTCATGATGGCTCAAGAACCTTCTTTTCCCTCCCCTTCTCTCTTTTAAATCTATCCTTTCAATTCTATTCATGTCTCTCCTCTCCTCTCTTGGACATTCTCGTCTTTCTCTCTAGCTCTCTTGCTTGCTACAACACTCTCTACTACTCTTGGCTTTCATAGCTCTCTCTCTCTCTCTCTCTCTCTCTCTCTCTCTGGCTTCCTTAAGCCTTGCAGGTGATATCTACTTGTCTTGTGTCTTTGAGCATCTTGGGATTTCTCACATCCCTTGTCTATGCATTTTATTATCTTCTCTATTTATCTTTATCTATCTATCTAGCTGTCCGTGGAGGTGGGAACACCGAAACGGGTGTTTGACTTAGGCAAGCCGCTAAATAGCCTCAACAATTTTCCTCGGTCTTATGTGCACAGGTACTAAAGATATTCATTAGTTTGTCCAGAAAACCTCTATGACCTGCTCTCGCCTTTTTACCCCACCACTTGAGCTTTGTTCTTTCTTAGCTTATTAGGTAGTCTAAGGTAGTTGAGGACCATTTGCTCCTTGAAGACTCTTGCTGGTCTCGAGACTCGAGGGTAGCGAATCTCCTCCTCTACAATTGTACATCAATTTCCTACTCCTTTGTTTGTGCAATTTGTTCTTCTATGTGCTAAGCAATTTTCTCTATGTTGGATAGGGAAGGAGAGCTTATGGTGAAGGGAAAAGAAATAGGTCAAATGTAGAGTCCTTTTGAGACACATTGCTTATTGCAGACTCCTTAATGAGAGAAGCATGGGGAGTGAGAAGTTGTCATGTCCCCAATTTGATTTGAAATTCAAATTTTGCAAAGGTAGGACAAAGTGCTTTTCAACACTAGTTTTGATATTTTAATTAAATATAATAAATAATATTTTAAATAATAAATAAAATAAAAATACCTTATTGTGGTCAGCCAAATTTGAAGGAGAAAAAATAAATAAATCCAAATAAATTTCCCTTGAGGTGGGCGCCCTAGTGAGAGAGGTCAAGAAATAAAATACATTTGTGTTTTTGGGCGCCTAGCATGCCTTGCTTGAGGTCGGCCTTAAGGAGGGAAAAAGGCAAATAAAATAAGAATATTTGGCTTAAGGAGGTCAGCCTTGTTAAGGTTACTTTTGGAAGGCTATAAAAGAAAGTAAAGTGCAGATCATTTGGGATCCATTCATATCTAATTCCATTTTGGAGATTCTTCTCTTTGGCTGCATTGGTTGGGCTTCATTCCAAGGATGAAAACCATCGTGAATGTGGTGAGTTGGATGAAATCCTAGCTCACCTTGTGGAGAACTCATGATGGAGTTCTAATTGCAATTCATTAGAGACATTTGGAGGTTTGTAGCATCATTGCATAATCAGATTTGGAGCAGCATTATTGTGGCATTGTGTGAGCAGATTGCATTAGGGTTTTGCCCTAATTTGGAGCGCCCACCTTTAGATGGTGATTTTTCATATTTGGAGCATATTTGAGGCAACAAACCCTACGCACTTACTAAAAACGAATTTTGCCCATATAGGGTTTGATCTTGAAAGACTATTTTGCATATATTTGGTATGTATAATCACAGTTTTAGATCTGATTTGTAGAGCAGAAATCTAGGCATATGTCTAGCATGTTTGAGCCCATGAATTCATTTTAAATTCAGTCCAAAATATTCAGTCTGTAACAGCAGAAGTTATCTACAAAAAATCAGATTTGTATGTTGCATTTGGATGCCCTATCTTGTGTTTTTATGGTGGATTTCCTGTTTGATACGAATTTCAATTCATAGCATCATTTGGCATGTTTGGGCACTTTATGTTCGCTGTGATATTTTGTTTGAAATCAGAAAATAAAAATCAGAAATCAGAATTAGGGCAGATCCCATTAGGGATATTACAGAAGATTATTTGAAACAATATCAATTGATGATGCCTGGTGCATAGCAGAGGCATGGTTTTTTGGAGCAGGAGGAAAAATGGTTCCAAGAGAATGTGAATGATCTTTTCAAGGAATTTGAGAGACAAGGGTTGGCAAAGATGTACCATCAACAATTGAAATTGGAATTAGCATGGGGAAATAGTTAACTACTGGGATGTTTGTTCCAAGTTGGAGCAGGTCTAAACACAAAAATACAATCCAATTGTGGAATCACCTTGAAGAGGTGCTTGGAGCTGATCTGATGGAGTTTGAGATTGGACAAGTTGGAGTAGAGGTGTTTGCAATGATCCTTCAGTTTTAACCTGCTCTTTTTTTTGTTGCTCTTGTAATTTTTGCTCCTCCAACTACTTCTCAAACTCATCAAGAAGTTCAGTTGCTTCGGCCAAGGAGATGGTATGATCTTCATCTTGGACTTCTTCCTTCATCTCTATTTGTTCAAGGACCACATTCTCTTCTTGTTTTGGATCTTTATTTTCTTCCTCATCCTCTTCTCTACCTTCATTTTGCTTGTAATCTCTTATTCTTATGACTCCTTTTCTTTATCTTGTACATCAATTTCCTGCTCCTTTGTTTGAACAATCTATTATTATGTCGAGTCACTAGAATCTTGCAATCTAAAAACCTTGATAGCAATAGTTAATTGATAAGTGAAGAATGTTTTACTCATCACGACATCAAGATTTCAAACTAGAAGTTGGAAGTTCGAAAGTCAGTGACTATCTTGCATTATTGAAATTGACTTGTATACCAAAGAGATGCAGGGTTCATCAAGACATTACAATATTGGACTGAG
>VDFB02324882.1:14179-156681 GCA_007258455.2 Sequoia sempervirens
GGAAATAATGATGCTCCTCCATTCAAGAAGAAGAGGGATATGTCCAAGATACAATGCTTTAGATGTGATGAGTTTGGGCACTTCGCCAAGGAATGCCCAACAAGGCCTAATCAGCATGCTTCATTTGCGGATACAAATAAGTCCTCTCCTCAGAAGGACTCTAGAGAATTTCTATTTTGAATCATGGGCTTGTGTTCAAGCCGTAATAGTTGTGTGTTGATCTGTGCTTAAAAAGCAACGTATCTTGCAGAATAGATAAGTATTCTTTGTTTGTTAAGTTGTATTTTTTAATTTTGGATCTTGTGTTATTAAGCATAAGGAGATTCTTATTTCTCTTGAATTGTGATTTCTAGGATTATCCATTGTGAGTTGATTCATACTAATCATGTAGATCCTTGAAGTATGACTTTGAGATGAAATAAAGAAAAGAGAAGAGATTTGCATTCTCGTTGTGATAGGCTGATCACATCGATATCTTTCTCCATTGCATGCTTTGTGATAGAACCTTGAGCTCTTGAGAGAGTTGGTTCTTCATGCTAACTGCTTAATGCATTCAAGAAATCTGTAGTTGTGCAGATCATTCCCTTGCTGTGCAGAGTTTGGCACTCTCGAGAGGAGTAAAAGATGAACGAAAGAGTTATATCAAAATTACATAGAGATGAGTTCTTTATCCCTTTAGTTTAATCTTTTGATATATTTCTCTTTCAAAATGATTTACTTATTCATGTTCTAACATTATGCATAAATTCCCATGTGTTCATATTACATAGAGCCTGAGATAGTAAAACTTGTATGATTCTAGTCTTGATATTTCCTTGGATAATCATTAAACTGTTAGTAATCTCTCCCTAAATGCCTTGTGAACAGCTAGAAGCTGGAAAGTGATGAGAGATTGCTTAAGAAATGAAAAGATTGAGGCATCTTACAAGGAAGTCATGCCAACCAAAGGAATGATCAAACATGAAGTCACAATTTGCAGCCATGAAATTGAGTTGGTGGCTAGAGGGAGTTCACTTCCAGAAGACTTCTTTGCGAGTTCTAAAGTAGGGATCAAGAGGGAGTCCTGTAACTTACTGAGAAGAAGTGAAGGTTGCAGCATTGCAAGGCCAAGTATATAAAGATTCAGAGGGAGCCTACTGAACCTATAGAAGATGATTGTGCTGCAGATCAGAAGGGAACCTCTAGTGATTGCTTCCGTTTGAGTTCCGCTATGATTTCTTGGTGCAGCAGGAAGCAGTCTTCTGCGGCACTGAGTACAGCAGAGGCCGAGTACATTGCAGCTTGTGTGGCAGCTAGAGAAGCAATGTGGCTTCGTAAGCTCCTGGCAGGATTGTTTGGACAATCAATGGAGTCTACTATTATTCATTACGAGCTGTGTGAAGCCTTCTGTCAATCCTGTGTTTCATGACAGCTCCAAGCATGTTGAGATCAAGTACCACTATATCAGAGATATGGTACTGCGGAAGGCTGTACAGTTGAGGTACATCAACACTGATGAGCAGATGGCAGATATTCTCACCAAGCCTCTCGCCAGGATAAAGCTGTGTACTTCCGAGATAAGCTTGGTATGATGGAGAATCCAGCCTTAACTGAGGAAGAGTCTCAGCATCAGTGACCTTGTTTAATGAGTTCTTCTCTGTGAGAGAAGTTCAAGGTGAAATCCCTTGTAAATGCATCTTCTTCTGAGACGGAAGAAGTTGAGGTGTAAGCCCTTGTTTCCACCCTCTAAGAGAGTCATGGTGGATGTCATGTGTGTGACTCCATGACAACATCACGTGAGAGAATCCGTGATGATTTCTTGTGTACTTGTGTTTCACCCTCTGGGAGAGCCATGGTGAAAGTCACGTTGAGGTGACAACATCACGCAAGTGATGAATTCTTGTACATACCATACATGGGTGTAGCCATGATGGTTGATATCACATTGAGGTGATATGCTTTCACGATGAGGTGATAAGCTCCTTTCTATACGTGGGTATAGCCATGGTGGTCAACACCACAATGAGGTGATATACCATTTCACACATGGATGTAGCCATGATGTTCGTCATCACATTAAGGTGATATTCTTCTCTTTATATCTGATTGCAGGCAATGATGAGATGACTTATATTGTGCAGCTGGAAGTTCTCTCCCTAGCTGAGAGGGAGTGTTAATGATATAGCAGCTTCGGTAGCTCCTTCCAGCTTAGCTCCTTTGTGAAAATATAATTGAATGATAGCCGTTGGCTATTCAAGTTATATTTATTATTATTGTTATTGTTATCTTCACATTGTATAGCCGACATGAGTAGATACTAATTCATCTTGATCTGTTATCAAGAAGACATTTAATGCGTGTTTATTATTTGAGGCCGACCTCTTGTGAAGAGGCGTGTATATTCATTCAGGCCGTCATATAATATTTATCTAGGCCGACTTCATTCAACAAGATATGCAATCTCTTATAAGGCCGACATGAAGGAATAGTTTGAACCCACTCATTTGTATATATATACAGCTTATTCGTCCATTGCATACATAATCTAAGATCCAGATCAGTTCGATTATCTTTCTCAAGTGCGAACTTAGCTGTTAATCTAGTGCGAACACATCTGATGATCAAGTGCGAACATAGCTGAGATTCAAGAGCGAACATATCAATTCAGTGATATAAATCAAGTGCGAACTGTCTGAGATTTAAGAGCGAATATACCAGTTCGGTGATATAAATCAAGTGCGAACTTGTCTGAGAATTAAGAGCGAATATACCAGTCCAGTAATATCAATCAAGTGCAAATACAAGGTACAGACTGACGTTATTCTCATCAGTTTGCAATATATTTAAGTGCGAATATAACAGGCAAAGTGAGAATACAAGAACACAAGGGCGAACATTACACAGTGTTGAGCTAACACAGATTGAAGACAATCCCGTGCATAGATTGAAGAATTTCTAGTGCAAAGTGAACATTGCCAGATCTGTATCCAGTCAATGCCAGGTGTGATTTAGGAGATTGTTATCTGTCATTCCACATTGCCAGGTGCTGTATATCGGTCCTGTGTTAGACCTTATTGTAATTTGTAAAATTGCCACTGTTACATCAAATATAAGAGAGATCTTTGTTGCTGGGTTTTTCTCCCTCATGAGGAGGGTTTTCCCAGGGTATATGCTGTGTTATTTTGTCTGATTTCAATTATTTTTCTGTGCATTTAATCTGTTCATATAAATTTAACACACAATCCAACAAGCAAAAATGAAAGCTCAACCTCTTGGAATGAAAATGCTTGTTTGCAAAACAAATGAATAAGAATGAAGTAGTTTAGAGTGATTTAGAGGTCACTTTTAGAGTTCCCTTGGGCGTGGTTCAAAGTCAAACTCCATAAAACATTAAAAAAATGCTAAAAAAAACACTTTTTGGACGCCTAGGCACACGAGTTTTGTCTTGGTTCGCCCAGGTACAATCTAGGTTTTGCCCGGGTTCTCTTGGGTTTTGCCTTGGCGAATCAGACCCAAAAATGAAAGATCCTGGCTGAACCCACAGGCAAATCGGCCCAAAATCCGAACCAAGAGTGAATCATAAGCAAAACCTCGGCTTCCAAAGGCGAATCCGGTAACTTAGAAAAAGATCATAAAGCCAATGACTAGGGACTTTTCTCACGTTGTGGCTATGTGTGACACTCTTTGATTGAAGAAGCAGCCAAGGACACTATTTGTCAAGGTCAAGAATTGCAAAAATTGCTAATCCTAAGCTTGGTAAGGATAACGAGGAGATGTTAACAGCTGATTATCAAATAACAACTATAAACCTAGGAAAGCAAACAAAGGAAGCAGGCATTCAAGGGATGCACACAACAGTGACCACCATTGTCTCCACAATGAACAAAAATCAAAAGACCAAGCAAAAGTTGAGGACCAAATTGTTGAATTGATTGGATATATCAAACAATTGGTGGATCCTTTGCAGACAATCAACAAATCCTATCCAACTCCAACGGTCATATCCCAACAAGTGGCCTTTGCTCTAGAAAAAATGAAATGCATCTCCTCATCTACCATGCAACGGATAGACTTATATAACTAGGGCTGCAAGGTAATTGATGAAACCATGAGCACTAATGAAAACTTCAAGCTAGCTCAGGAAAGAACAAATGGACTGATGGAGGATTGCCAAAAAGTGTTAGCCAAACATGCCCAAAATCTCTTTCAAATTGACATGATGTCTATGATGAAATCGAAAACTTTGGTGAAAAGGGGATATTAGTGAGAGAAGACACTAACTAGTTGGATGTTTGGACAGCAATTATTGGCCTGAGGTCAAAACTACTAGAAGGGAGTTTGACAAAGCTGATTGAGGACAACTATAATGTGGTGGGCACTCTTATCAATATACAAGCATTGGTTGACAATACTTCCAAACATTACTAAAATGAAGTAGATGAAGTCAATGATTTTGTCAACCTTAAAAAGCACATAAGGGATGTTATATTCTAGAACTTGTAATAGCCCATAGTCTTCAATCCCACTTCTTTTGCCAAGTTGATGTCACTAAAGTCCACTTTCAAGGAGTTTGAAAAAGGTGCATCCAAACAGCATCCATTGCTATACAAAGTCTCATCCACCTATGTTACAGTTTCAGATTTAGTTTTATGGATTGACCTAACATGGAGGCTATCAACCAATACCTCATTGCTTTCATGGAATGCAAAAGAAGAGAGGTCACGGCAGATGAGATTGTTGTTGAAGTTATCACTACTAAGAAAGATCTCAAGTGACGCTAGATTTGACATTTGAAAAATGTAATTTTTCTTATGTTGTCATCTACTGGCTTTGTAAGAATATTTGCATTTCCCAAGTTACACGTCAATTTGACTAGGGGATTAATTATTGTAATTTTGATTATCTTGTAAATATTTTTTGTAAAAGTGCTAAAAAAGAAAAAATGTTTTGGAGCTTGTGCCACATGAATTATGCATTGGATTTGGAGGTTGTTGAGGCTAGACACTAGACATCTTTTTGCCACCAATTGCCACAAAAATTAAATGCTCTACAAATGTAATCGTTAGATAGAATTAATATTGATCATTGTTGTCTTTGTTGTCTTTGTTGTCTTTGTTTGAGCTGTATGAAGGATGCTTCCAAATCTACAAATAGGCAGCCTTTTTCATGTAGTTGGGGTTGAAAACTATTGATACTTGTGGAATTTTACGAACACAAATACAAAGTTATTCAATTGTTATCATTTGGATTGATGTTCCCTCAAAGTTTTCAAGTTCTAAATGGTTTTCTATTATCTCATGCATGCAACTTTATGAGTATTTGATTGCTCTAGGTGTGATTTATATCACAAGTATTTTGTTGCTTGTGGAATACTTTGTGTGGTCAACCTCAACACTCATATTTCATCATTTATGGGAATGATTCATTGCTCTGTGCTAGTAATTGGATGTTTAATGATGACTTTTTTTATTGTTTGATTCCATCGAAGGTTGCACCATCCTATGTGAAGTTGTGAAATTTCTAGGGAAGCATGTATAGGTTTACATTACAGAGCTACCTATTCATTTGATATTGTATGGAAATGGCAGCTCAAACTTTGATTTTTCTATTCCAAATCTCTCTCTTTCCCTTTATCTTTTGCAAATATTTTAATAGTGATGGGTTAGATTAGATTTAGTTTATGAATTAAATCTTACAAAAATATTCTATAGAATATCTTGTGTTATAAGCAGATTATACATTGTTAAGTTTCCATTTTATTCATTTGAGCAATGTGTTAGCATTAAATGCTATTAATGTACATGATTATTGATAACTAATCCAATATTATGTTCCATCTAAAAACAAGTTTAGGCAAGCCCCTTTAAGTGAAACAACATTACATCAACTAATTGAGTTATCTTGCACAACCAAGGCTTGGTTATAAAGACCTTGGGGTTAATCAATTTCTTTTGTACAAAATAATTGCCTTTCAAGAGAGATGGAATACTTCGTATTTTATCTAAGTTGTTGAGTGTATCAAAACACTCCCAACACCACCTACTACCAATATTAACCATCATTAATTGTAGAGGTTCCTACACTACAAGTATCCTCTCTAGCAAGATGAGTTAGTTAACAAGAGCAAATGAGGTGTGTTGGTTGCAAATGTAGATTTCTATGTTTTTGGCTTATGCCACCTCTACTTTCACCTAAACTATCTTCTAGTAGAGGAGAACCATAATTACTTTCCCCTTTTACCCTCTCATTTTACACTCACTTTTGGTCTAGTCATAAATACACCATCCTAATGCTCAATTTCCCCTATTTTGTGCACAAGTTGATCATAATCCTACACTTATCATTCGTAATACCATTATCTCAGCCATATAACCAGACTAGTTCAAATTCTTAAGAATTTTCCCCTCTTGGACTAAAGCATGTTTGCAGATTTGTCAACCTCTCATTTTACACACTTTTGGCCTTGTCATAAATACACTATCCCGATGCTCAATTTCCCCTATTTTATGCATAGGTTGATCATAACCCTCCACTTATCATTCGAAATACCATTACATATAACTGTACTAGTCCAAATTCTTAAGAGTTTTCCCCTCTTGAACTAAACCATGTTTGCAGATTTGTCCACCTCTCATTTTACACTCACTTTTGGCCTAGTCATAAATACACTATCTCGATGATCAATTTCCCATGTTTTGTGCATAAGTTGATCATAACCCTACACTTATCTTTCAGAATACCATTACCTCGGCCATATAACTAGACTCGTCCAAATTCTTTAATAGTTTTCCCCTCTTGAACTAAATTTGCAGATTTGTTCCTTGGACAAATCTATAGGGCTAGCCTTATCCCATCTTTTCAAACTCCAATCTTACACTCCCAAGGCTGACAATCCCTGAAAGTTACTATTGCCCATCAATTTGCATGTCAAAACAATTCAAATTGAGCACCCAAGATCTTGTATTTAAGGACAAGCCTTGGCTCATTAGTGATCATTGAAAACAATCAATCAAAAGAAAACCTTCGCTTTTGCATCAACATCCATAGAATACTACATCATCAAAGGCATTTTGCATCTTTGTATTGTGTCTTTGATTCTTACACATAAACAAAGGGGTTTAACCAAGAATCAAGGAAGATCTTACTTCCCCTACACATTGCAATTCTCTAATGTGTTTTTCAACAACCCATTTGTCCCAAACAAACCATGTTTGCAGATTTGTTCCTTCGACAAATTCACTCACACAATCTTGTTCAGTCTTTTCAAATTTATACCACTCCCAAGGCCAACAATCTTGGAAATTGATCAATGCCCATAAATTTGCATGACAAAACAATTTGAATTGAGCACCCAAGATCTTGTTAAGGACAAGTCATAGGTCATTAATAAGCATTGAAAAGAATCAATCAAAAGGAGATCTACACTATTGCATCAGCATCAACAAATTACTACATAATCAAAAGCATTTTGCATCTTTGTATTGTGCCTGATCCTTGTACATCAGCAAAGGAGTTTGACCCTGTATAAAAGAAGATTCATACTTCCCCACACACTGCAAAAACCCAGTGTGTTTTTCAACACCCCATTTGTCCCACACGTAGTTACACAAACTGGCAAACAGTTTTTAGAGATCAATAGGTGCAGAGATCAATACCACACCTACAAGATTTAATAGCACCATGAGGACTAGACTGCTAGCACATATTAGTCTTAGATACAGTGGTATCACATATGTCTTTGTTGTTGCATGCCATTTAGGTATCATACCTAAACTTTATTGCTTCCATCACAACATATTAGCCACCCAAGGACAAAGATCAACAAATCACATTGAAATAGCTATCTCCTTATTCATTTCTATCTATTAGTTATAGTTATAGTTATCTATCTCAACTTATTTAATTAGTTTAGAGTCTAAGTTATAATTTTGCTCTTTCATCGTTAGATTTAGACATAAATTAAAATAGGATGTGTTTTATTTCCCTCCACTTCCCAAAGTCTTTCAATGTATTATTCAACACATGAACACAACATGGGATTCAAAAAATATGCTTGTATTCACTCTCCGCCATTGAGCCAAATAATCTACAAACAAATGCTAAGTTGATCATAAGTTGTACAACTTTTGAGGCCTCAACCTCCTTATGATGCTTGCATCCTTGTACTTCCTTGAGCAATTAACAACTCTAAAAAATAGGAATCAACTAAATATGGACAAGTGGTCCTCATCTAATATCAATCCAACCATCCATGACAGTTAAGCAACGTGTTCTTATCCAAGTTCGTCACATCTCTATAACAAACTCACCTTTAAATATTGTCTATCAAGGAGGGTGGTATGCAGTCTATGTTCTCCAAGAGAGGCATATGAGGAACCAGTGTTGTTTGTTCTTTTAGCATTTTTGTAATAAAGAGAATGTGCCCCATGAAATAGGATGGCATGGACATAAAAAAAGTTGCCAATTGCATCATCTACTCCCTTGATAGCAAGTTCAACATCCCTACAACTGTGCTTGGCCTATCACTAGTGGCCTTCCTCTATCCTTCTGTAGAACCCCTTCCCCTCCAACTCTCAACTTCCTCAACAAGCACAAAACATTGTATAGATTGCAATGTCGCCTTTGTACGAATCGATGTTGTTGTATATTCAAGAGGAACGAGTTCCTTATATAAAAGTAATAAGAGACGATGTTTCTAAAAGCAATCGCATATAAATACAAGAGACGATGTTTCTAAAAGAAACAATCGTTAAGTTAGAAAAAGCAATGACGAGATGACCATTACAACATAAATAGAAAGATATTATTCTAATACCCTCCCTTAATGGTCATCATTCTAACTACCCAGAGAGAACAGAGAAGGGTACCCCTTCTTCTCAGAACATTGTTGCAACAAAAGACAAGAGCCTGCCACTGACTCTACCACTTGAGATGAGTCTGCCACCAACCCTCCCAGAAACTGCAGAACTTCTGGAAATAACAACACCAACCGTCCAACCTGAAGTTGGAGAACTGTCCCTCCCTGTAACCAGAGACATATAGAGAGCATTTTCACGATTTTTGAGGAAAAATGGAAAACCCTCAATCTTGCCGGATGAGCATGATGCCCCAAAGCGAGGCTGAAGCTAGATATTGGAGATGTTAGCCCGGTACTTTACCAAAAACTGGCGCACCAAACCACGATTTTTGAGGAAAAAATCGCCAAACCCAAGATTACAAATCATTGTTTTTTCGGAAAAAACGGTAAAAACCAGAGAGCCCTCCTGAATGACAGAAACCCTGACAAGGGTATACAAGAGAAAAACTCTTAATTTTTTAGGACAAAATTATAAACCCTCCCAGAACCCAGAAGACAGATTTTTTTTTTCTTTTACGGGACAAAAAATATTTAAAAACCCAAGAACATCGATTGTCGGCTTCAAAAGCGGAGGTCACGGAGACCCTAGCCGCGAGAACAAAGGCGCACAAAAATTGAGGCATGGAAAACAATGCACCAAGAAATGCGAGAAAGCAACCTAGTTGAGATCTCGAGAAAAACTCACAAGAATACGTAATCAAAAATTTACGGACATGAACTAGAGGGTCTAAACCCTAGCGAAAACTTCGAAACCCCACAATGCGACCCAAGGATGCACCGAGGAAAAATCACGGAAAATTCTTGAAAAGCTCGCGTCAAAATGAGCGGAGAAAACAAGCGACTTGCCTCAAAGATCCGCGTCGCAGTTCTGAGACACAAAGAAATAGAACAAAGCCAACAATAAATTTGGAGTTAAGGATCAGACCCGCGCAGAGCAGCGTGAACAAAGGCGACCTCTCAATAGCGTTGACAAAGGAATCTCTATTGCATGACCAAAAACATGTCTAAACTTGGGTAAATCGCGACTACGCTACGAAAAAAATGAGCTGCAAGAAGAACCCGCGGTTAGAAAAAACTCAGATGAAGAGATATCGCGTCTAGAAAGGAGGTTTGTCGCACTAGGAACACGGGCCCAAAAACGCGTTTAGAGGCGTAAAAAACGCGGTCCAAAAAGATTTGCAGAGAGGTCGCGCCCAAGACATGATGAAGACACACGACCAGAGAAGAAAAATCTTCTTCAAATTCTTCTAATAAAATGCCCACAAAATTTTAACAATAAAAAAAACGATTAAAATCCCAAAAAATTCTTTTGAATTTTTAGAAAATCTATTTTTTAATTCTCCAGATCACACACCAGGATATTACCAAAATAATTTTCAAAAAAATCGAAACAAAATAATTTCGAAAAAAAAATTATAAATTTTTCGAAAAAAATTATTTCCTATGCTTTGATACCATGTTACAGAATCGATGTTGTTGTATATTAATCAAGAGGAACGAGAGTTCCTTATATAGAGTACAAGAGACGATGTTTCTAAAAGAAACAAATCGTTAAGTTAGAAAAAGCAACGATGAGATGACCATTACAACATAAATAGAAAGATATTATTCTAATACCCTTCTTAGATTGTATGGAATTTCAAAAAAATTGTAATATTTTTTACTTTTACAACAAACCAAAACTAAAAATAGCAAACTGAAAAATGAAACAAGTAGCTAGTTATTCCATCTGTTTGTTCTGTCTATGACTGTCTTGAAGATATTGATCATATTTTCTTTAAGTGTCGGTATGCATCTGCTATTTGGTCAATGTTTATGGGTAATATTCTAGGTTGGGATTGTAGAGTTAATGACTCATGGTTTGAAATTTTGTGTGGATTTATCAAAGGTCTAAATGCTGAGTCTAATCTCTTTTGGTCTGTTCTTTCTACAGAAGTCTTGTGGTTTATCTGGAAAAGGACGAATGAGCACTTGTACCAGGGCAAGAGGAGAGTCCTTACTGAGTCTAAATGTAGACTCATATATCTTTTTTGGTAATCGAATTTCAACAAGTAGTTAGAAACTTCCTTAAAACCATCAAAGGCTGGCATGCAACTTCAAATGCATCAAATACAGCAGATCCAACTTGTAGATATCAAATTACCACAAATACACCAGTTGATTTATGACCAGTGTTCCACGGAGTTTCCTGTCGGGGATACGTCTCGGGGACAGAGGGTCTAAGTTTTAGTGTGGGATGGGCGGAGGGTGGTGGTGCTAATATACATATGGTACTTGAATAACTAGTTATAAAAAGATGTTTAAGAATAACATTTCAAATTAAACTTTGGCAAATTAGTAAAATTGCAAATACTAACATTTTACATACTTGAATACTATTACTAAAAGACTAAACGTAAAAAAAAATATTAAAATTTGACACATGAAATTGTCGAATTTGAGATTTCTATTATCTAAATATCAAAAATATGACATGTCACATCAATATCATATCATAAAGATGATTACAATGAGTAGCATGATACATTGATATCAAAATAAGTACAAAATGCAAAAATGTAGTGAAGGGAGGCCTCTAATCATCCCCAAACTCCTCATCACTGGTTTTCCTCTTCTTCACCTAGCGGTTGCAAAACATCAAATGGCATATGGGAGCAAAAAAATGAACAATGAGAGTGTTTTATTTAGTTTAGAAGCTTTTAGATGGGTCCCACAAGCCTTTAGGATTCGGCCCAAGCTCAAATTCCAATAAAATCAAAAGAAATTTTAAAAAAGTGTCTTTTTGGACGTTCCAACGCGGGGGATGTCTGGGCGTCTCCGAAACGCTCGAGGGACAGCTGGGAGTCCCCAAGACATCCAGGCGTCCCCGCCGTTTCCCAAGTCCCAATAGCGGTGGGGGGGACGGCAGGGGGGATGTTTCTCAGCCGTCCCCAAGTCTCCGAAACGTCCAGCTCAGGGAGACGGCTGAAATTGGAGGGGGGGGGGGAGGGAACACGTCCCCGTGGAACACTGTTTATGGCTGATATATAATGAACAGCCAATACGAAACCCTATAACAGCAATCGTGCTCATATCTGAATATTTTATGCTCATATACATCAAGTAAAAATGTTGATATGGCTGGAAGGAATATATTGAAACCTTAATTGCAAGTAATCAACAACTATGAAAGCATGGGGTGTCAAATACACTTAGATCCAAATCAAATATCAACATGTAACCCTCTGAAAACTTATTGTATTTGATTAGTAACAATTGGAACAATCATATTGAATGATATCATGCACAGAAATCACAAATTCGGATTTACATATTATTTATTTCCATTCACAAAGTTAATACAGCTGTACAGCTAGCAGATCTAGGAATTAATGACTGATTTTCAGACCTGTATAACCACTCCTTGGCTGTTAATGCCCCTATGTGGACTCTTGGGTTCCTGTGCATTGGTTGGAAAGGCTGTAGCAAGGTTTGGAAGTAAAAATGGCAGCTGGAAACTGGCAAAAACAAGCTATGCAGCAGCAAAAAATCCTCTGCAAGGCCGTTGCTGACCCAACTTCTCATAAGTTTCCAGCCCAACTTAAAATAAAATTATTAATTATTTTCATTTCTTTATCCTTTAGCCTACGGGAAATGGGAATAGGCTAGAGGTATTCTCCATGTCTGTATTTCCAAAAAAGGAACATGATCCTACTAACAAACCATTAACTCTTGCCTCACCCTCCATACGGAACCTAGAACCCTCGACAACCTTCTTGGCTAGGATTATTTTTTAACAAATCATAACCCCAAGTCCAAGCATGCACAAAAGATGACTGGCGGCCCTAGTGTAGCTCCTTTCAAAAACCCTATCACATACATGGAATAACCAATGTTTGCTCCCCCCTAATTTTTTTTCTTTTGTCTAGAGCCATCATAAATCACCAAAGGAGTTTGACAGCATGGACCCTTTGCATAAGCTTTAATGACAGAAAAAGGGCATTTGAAAGGTTACTTCCCCCTTGACATACAACACTCCCACGACCAAAAGAACTGCACCTCTTTGGTTTGTTTGTTCAATCTCAAACTCTTCACTAAATAACCCTCATTGAGGCTTGTCTTGTTTTTGTGAAACAAAAGATGCTGCAACCGAAAAAGAAAAAATCCTAAGTGTTTGATACTTTGAAAGAAAGACAAAAATGGATTTGAAAATCAGAACATTGGATACCAAACTTACCTCAAATGACAATGTTGATGTTCCCCTCTCTTCCTCTCAACATTGCTCTCTTCTCTTCTATGGTAGTTTCCAGTCCAACAATGGCTAGAAAAGACCTTCTCATGTCCCCAAAACATGTAGGGTATAGGGATCCCTAGAAAAGACCCAAGGATGCATCCCCACATAAAATAATATATCATTGTTTTTCTATTTTTTGGGGTGTGGGATGGAAGGAGGGACCGAGATGGTGGAGGATAGAGGAGAGACAAACAGGGGGAAAACACCCTTAAACTATACTAAGGCATTATGGAACTCAATTGGACTTCCACTTGATAACAAAGAGGTCCCCAAACTCTGTAGATCCATCTTCCCAACATGCACACATGGGGGTCTCTACACCCACTCATTGGAAATCCATTTACACCAGTAAACTTAGTTCCAGACCTAAATAAAACAGTTATACTTTATTGGAATGATGTGAGCATAAACATATAGCCCTATTGCTTTTTGCATAGCAAAGCGAAACATGAAAGCGAAAAACAACTTCCAAATCCAAAATTCTGATTCTTGAGAAATACCTAACAATGACGACTGCAAAAGAAAAAAACCAAAACTGGAAACGATTGGTTAAAAGAGCCCAAGTTCAGAAAATGATTTAGTTATCCCATAAAATTGTAATGCTCATAATCTATTAATTGTTATGTGAAGAAAATCTACTGTTTTAAATTATCAATGTAACAAAAGCTCACTTGTCTGTATTACCTGATCTAGAACAGTATCTGTAATTAAGTCAGAGGCAACCTCCCTTGACTCCGAGATAGCAACCAGCTCATCAGTCACCCATTTCCGATTCGAAGGTGATGTAAGCAAATTTGCATACTGCTGAAGATCTTTACACTCTTTGTGCATGCTCTTGGCTTCCTTCTTTCTAGCCAAGGCAAAAACAACCTGATCCATACCATCATCATTCATATATACCTCAATATTTATCTCATCCTTGCAAGGAATAATAAAATTATAAATCCTTGAAATCAGATCATGTCTGCTCTGCAGCTCCATGGTGGCCAGCAATCCCTGCCAACAGGTAAAATTTTACCATCTGATGTTAAGAAACGGCAAACAATTATTTAAAATTTTCTAAGAATAACACTCGCCATTCAAAATTAAAGATCAGCCTCAACTTCTATAAGCATCTTCTTTAAAACTTTGAGAGATTGGTTGCAACTTTTCTCCAAAAACAATAGCCACCATTAAATAGTAATTATTAGCCCCAAATTTAATATTTCTTTAACATTTTGCCAGATAATGTAGATAACATATAAATATTTAACAAATCAAAAAGATATTTAAAGATTGTTGACAACATTGAGAATATGATAATTCAACAATTAAAAAATGGCAGAATTTGAACATATTCTTTATAAAATGGGTAAATCTAAACGGATTGAAAAAGATAGTTATGTATTGTCTCTAAAGCCTTGATACATGATCCACTAGGATCTAACAAATTTTGTATGGTTCATACAAGTATCAGAGAAATTAAAAAGACTGTTTTAGACTATCACAAAATTCAAGAAGAATTTGAGAATTCAATAATGATAAGAATTTGCAAGGCTTTTACCAACATTTCTATAGAATGATAAAATCTTAAATAAATTGAAAAAATAAATTTACATTGTCACCAGATTTCCATCTTGAGAAACTGAAACTTTAACAGTAGGATTTCACCAATAACTTTATATTCTTACACAAAACAAAGGTATTTGCAAAATTTTACCACATTTAGAAATTTGAGAATTCAAGATTGAAAATTATTTGTAAAATCAATCTAAGGAAAAATCATTTGATCAGATATAGCAAGAAAAATAGATTTGTCAATCTTCGAGAAAAATATACGCCTGATCTTTTTTTCTTTCATTAAAAATTCACCAAATCTTGTGTATAGAACATATAATTCTTTAGTTAATTGAAAATTTACTTTGAAACTATATCTTAGGAATTCGAGGAATGTTATAAAAGATACTACCTGAACTTCTAAAATTAAGTGATTCCTTAAAATATATGCAAATTCATTATTGAAATAATGTATATAAAAAATCTAATGCATATAAATCTTTAGTTAATAGAAGAATTATTTTTAAATTAACTCTTAAGAACTTGAGGATTGTCATAACAAAATATCTGAACTCCTAAAATTAACGGTTCCTTAAAATACATGCAAAATCACTATTCAAATAATTTATTATAAAATCTAATGAAATTTTTTTGATCAGATATAATGAAAATGCAAGAAAACTAGATTTGTCAATCTTTAAAAACAAAGGCAGGCCAGAATCTGTATTACTTTCATTTGAGAGTTCACCAAATCTTGTATAGATTATATAAATCTTTGGTTACTGCGAAAGGATTTTTAAATTGTCTCTTATGAATTTGAGGAATGCAATAACAAGATATCTAAACTTCTAAAATTAAGTTGTTCCTTAAAAACACATTTAAAACCAATAATGAGGCCAAGAATCTTATCCACTTGACAGACCTAGTTGATTAATCTAATGCATATAAAGCTTTAGTTAATAGACAAATCATTTTTAAATTATCTCTTAAGAATTGAGGAATGCCATAACGACATATCTGAACTCCTAAAATTAAGTGGTTCCTTAAAGTACATACAAATTCAGTGTTGAAATAGTTTGTTAAAAGATCTAATGGAAGGTTTTTGATCAGATATAACGAAAATGAAAGAAAACTAAATTCGTCAATCTTTAAAAACAAAGCCCAGAATTTTATAACTTTCATTTGAGAGTTCACCAAATCTTGTATAAAACATATAAATCTTCGGTTACTTGAAAAGAAAATTAAGTTCTCATCTAAAGTTAAGTGGTTCCTTAAAATACATTTAAAACCAATAATGAGGCCAAGAATCTCATCCACTTGACAGACCTAGTTGATTATCTGAAGTAAGAAGAACAGACATAGGAGGGCACAGATGGAAGGAATGATGAAGTTTAGCTGCTAACTTAAAGATTTCTTTATGACTATTCATACTGCTTCAAAATGGAGATGGCAAATAAGTAATAACAATCTACGGACCTAATTATGGTTGTTTATAGTTTTAGTTCATATGATGTATTTAATTGAAAATCCATAATTGGAAAACTCGCCAATTGCAAGTACTCGGCAAGCCCAGAAAACTCAGCTCGGAAAAAACTCGGCAACTTAAAAAATTGCATAAACTTCATTAAAAACGCTTTTTTGTTTGTTTGCAAAATTCAATGATAAGATGCATCCAATGAGTCAATAAATGAGTACATAGAACTTCAAGTTGAGTCTAGTTGTATTTGATTGATTTGAAAGCAAACTGGGTACAAAATGGCATCCTCATGTGGAATGCGCTGATACTGATATTCTGAAACAAAATGAAAAATAGCAAATTGTTTTTGTAAAACTGAAAGTAAATACTATATTAATATATTTTACAAATTTATATCTTCCTCTTCCCATGTCTAGTGAAAACTAGGGGAGAGGTAGAACTAGATGATATTATAGATGAAGATTTGTAGGCAAACTTGGAAACTTGGACTTGGAGAGTACCTAGAAAACCAAATGAATTCAATCTGACTTTGAGGGCAATGTCCCTAATGGGGTCAAGGGGTAGCCCCCCTTGTGGGGGTCTGGGGCCAACGCCCCCAATGCGGTCGAGGGGCAGCGCCCCTCGTGTTGCCCCCAGCAGGGTCAAGGGGCAGCGCCCCTCGCGAGGTCCCGGGGCAGCGCCCTATGCGAAACCACACAAACCTTCATGGGAGAGTGTTTTTGCTAAGGAAGAGCAACTGGTGGAGGCAAAAAATGAATCAAAATTGCCTTTATTCCGGCCACAGGGGTCTTTTTGCTGAGCAGCCAAGTTTTTCTAAAAAACTCGCCAAAAAGTCGGCGAGTTTTTTCTAGTTTTTGCACCAAATACTCGTTTCCAAAAAAAAATCGCAAGTTTTTGGCAAGTTTTCCAACTATGAGGAAATCAATTTGGAAAACTCAAATCCAAGACTCAACCAATACTTAGTTGCACTCTATGTTTGAAATAAACACGCGTGTGTTTCAATATATGCATGCATACCCATATACATTTATATAATACATATATGTAAATATGTAGAGATATAGTTGTATATTTAAATTATATGAGTATATGCATGTGTTGCACATGTGCACACACACATACATGTATGCATGAATATGTATGTGTGCTTATTAATATATATTATGAAATCTTGTAGTCGGCATTATGAAATATGCCACTATCATGCCCCCGCCATAGAGACCATGCCTTCACCCAATTGCAACACTCAGCTTGGGCGAAGGAGATTAATATGCAGCGATTCCACCAAGGAGCGATTCACCAAGAATTAATAATTAAGAGAGTTCAGGCACGGCAATTCACCAAGAATTAAATAATTAATAATTAAGAAGAGTTGAGGCAACGATTGGAAATAAAAGAAAATAAAACTAAGAGGCATACCCTTCGGAAAGGAGATGTATATTCCAAAGGTTGCATCATTTCATGAAGACATGAGGATATATAAGGAAGGGCAATTCTTTTGTAAAAGGCATCAAGTGGGATCAATTGGAATGAATTGGAGATGAATCAAGCCAGCAGATTGGAAAAGAGAAAATAAGGATTGGAACCTTATTGGAAATAAATATTATGTACTAGCAAAAAGGATTATTGTAAGTCTTTAATTTAATTTTATACACACACACACGATTATGCAATAAGATGCTTGCAACACTTATTAATCCTTATGAATAGTTATGATTCTTCCTTTATTATAAATATAGATAATAGATTCGTATAATAATCTATTTTGAATTTAGAGAAACGATTGCAAAACAGGAAGGGCAATCAACCTTTTGGGTTCACGAGATGGGAAGTACTGGCTTTGCCTTCATCAAGTAAGCAATCCCTGAGATGCAACGCTCGTGGGGCCAAGAGGCATATAAGTGCTCCTGGGCTTATTGAAGGAAGAAGCCTTCATACATCTTATCAAGCACGACACCTTGAGATGCAACGCTTGTGGGGCTCGTGGGCTAGGAAGCGAACGAGTGCTCTTGGGCTTGATCAAGGAGGATGGAGTGCCTCCAAGGTGAACTGAGGGATGGAAGGGCAGCCCATCTTCCATGCTCTCGCAGTACAAGGGTGACCAACCTTGAGACTGCGGTTTGCAAAAATTCAACGAATTCCTAATAAGAATATTATGGGAATCCATATTGGAATGGCTATTGCATTAATTAGAATTTTGATGTGACTAATGTGCATGGATATCATGATGTTTACTAATGACTAATATATATATATATATATATATATATATATATATATATATTATCGTGGTTTATGATCCACTGTCAATTTTTAGTGACTAGTATTGTGTGCAAAACCTAAACCAGGATTTATATCTTATAAAGGGCATTTCAATTGGTAAATTTACAATCTTAAGTGCATTAAATTTCTTATTTTGGGTTCAAATTGTGATTTTAGGGCAAAATCTAGGAATATCCCAAATAGGGGACATTACAGCCTCCCCTATCCCTTGATGCACGTATTGTTGTACTTGTATACATAGGATTTGGTATGGATACAGCTCAAACATCATACTTGATGGTACCCAAAAGGAAAATAATTTGTCTGACATGCCACCAATGTATGGATATGACAACCTGGTCATTTGTAAAAATATACACATAAACACAAAAGGCCAAAACATCCCAAGAGAACCTAGTTTTTAATAAATATAGTCACTCTATTTAAAACACTACACAAGCGGCTAAGAAGTGGAACAAAGGGGTGAGCAAAGATAGGATCTTAAACAAATCACATTATTTTGTCTATCAATTAATGAGAACAACCCATTTGTTTTCCTACACCTTTTCTATTTGTTCTTTTTGTGAATACAAACATCTTACAAGAACAAGTAAATAACTCTTCAAAATTAGATGATGATTGCATAGATAAAATGGAGGAGCAAACCAAAGCAATCATCATGGCAAAGGAGCTAGATCCGTCCAAAAAAATTATAAGTAGAGAAGAGGTGAGATAGTCAAGAAGAGGTGGGATAAAGCAACTCCTTTGTAGCTTTTAGCATACACTTCGAATCCCCAATATTACCACATCAAGATGTTGGTAATGCTAAATAGAACAACACCAAGTATGGATATATATGGTTGGTGTGAATAGAGTATAGTACCTAGCCAATACCCTTATAGCTCTTTTTCACACCTAATTAGTTAAGTTTACTTAGGGAATTTTTTTGTGTCTCAACTCATATGATGTCAAAATCCAAGGTTATCCTATGTCTCACCCCTACATATTTATACAAGGGTTCACTTGTACATTATCATCTAATATGCATTGTACCATTATTGGCATATAACATTTTTTTCTTCTCTCTTGTGTAGAAGGTTTTTTGGTGTTGTTAACTGTTATTGCTCCTATGTGTCCTTTTGCTGACTTCAATATGGTATCAAAGCTTCAAATCTATAAGCCCCTTATATTTTTTGGGGAGATTCTGCCAAGATTTTTCAAATGGTGCAACTTACTCAAATCTAACCTCACAATTGAGTCCAAAAAGCTCAAATCTTTATGGAATCAATAGTGTGCTCCATAGGATTTGGTGACAATCACAAGCAAAGGTTTTTTCTAAAGTTATCATTTTCGTCATGTGGAATCCATAAAACCATATAATCTATACCCTATCTATGCAAGTGTTATCCTTTTTGCATTATCTTAAACCATCAACATATTCGGCCGCTAGCATTAGATCTAGTTTTGATTTTCATTCTTTAAGGTTTTAAAAACATTCATTGGTCACCATACCTTTTGCTTGCATAGGGTCATACCCTACTAATCATTTGTAGTCAACATACTAATCTAGTGTCATATTGATGCATGCACTATGTCAACAAGGTCTATGAATTCCAACTTAGCACCTAGTCTTGGACAATAAGCCCCTGCTTCCTACCACCCATGAGGGGCTTAACATAACACCACTGGCAAACAACAACATGCCCTCACCCAACCAACAACACTACCTGTTTCTCCACCCAACTTGCCTCCACCTCAAATTTTGACATTGTCACCACTAAACCCAAACACCATTTGACCAACCACGCCACTAACAGGCCACCAATTTCTTGCCACCTACGCTCCACTCAAGTAGTGACACCAGCCACCTACCCCTAAAACAACAAAAAAGGGTTCTTTTTTAATGCTCCAATAAAATTGCTTTTGTAGGAGGCATAACTTTCACCTAGTGTCAAATTTTCAACTTCTTATAGTTGACGAAAATTTCTTTCTAAGTACTTATAATGATACAAGTGATTTTTCCAAATTCTACTCTAGGTATTTTTTTTAGTTGAAAGGTATTTTTGCCCTCCTTTTCTGCAATAGGTATAACTTTTGCTCATGGAATCTAATTTTAGCCAAAAAACTGAAATTTAATAGTAAATCGAAAGAATATATTCACAACCTCCAAATTTTTGTGTGACAAGCATTTTTTTTAACTGTAAAAATCACCATGTTAGAAATGGTCAATTTAGGCTTGTCCATTGCGCAAATTGCCCTAAGTGCCTATCATTATTTGTTGGGAGGTTGCAATAATAGCCTTTATGAAAAAATTTGAGTGGGGTGGTACAACATGATATTAAGTGTCCATTATCTTTTTGCTCTCTTGGTGCTTGTTGCTAAGCAGGGTAAAAACTAGGACCATTGAGCTCCTCATTTTGTGAGTCCACACAACTATCACACATGGAAACTAAAAATGAAACAACTACAATCTAAGGGACTTTGGCAAATATTGAATGACAAACCACCTAAATTCACTAACAAGTTCGAAAAAATTGTTTATACAAACAAGTTGGATTAAGCCATGGGGCTAATCAGCTTGCATGTATCTAATAATTTGTTGTTTCACATTGTAGAGTGCAGTACACCTAAGTAGATATGGGACAAATTTGACATCACTCTCTCAAAATGATTTTCCTATTAATGAATTCCTTGCTAAGTTCAAATTGATATTGTCACAATTGAAAGGTTGTGAACAAGATAAAACATTTAAGGAATGTATCTTCTTGATTTTCTCTAAGTTGAAGGGACCACTTCAAGTGTTTTCATCTACTTTCATCTAGTGTGAATTGTGTAGAAGGTTTTTTGATGTTGCGAAGTGTTCTTAATCATGTAAGTCCTTTTGGTGACTTTAACATATCTTATAATAGTAGTTGATGGATACAAAAAATCATTTAAGAAGATGTATACAAATCTTAGAGTTGCAGCGAAGATTCAAGATGAGTTAGAAACCTTTCCATCCTCCGATGGAACTTATGCACATGTTGATTCAATGGTAGATAAGAAAGACTTGTGAAGTTGTGAAATTTCAACCATGTCATAACTAAACATTTACAAAATGGCAATCTAACTTCTATTACAAGATTGACATTCTATGAATTATATTCCATTTTAATTTATTCTTTGTTTTATTTTTGATTTGTTAATAGACTTTGAGTTCTTCAACTAAAAGGAATTGGAGCAAAATTATGGCTTCATCCATTATGTGAAGCACAATAGCATGGCAGCTAGAAAAGCCATGGATCTTGCATATATTTATTTCGATGATCAATCTAAATCTAATGTCACATTCTTTCGCAAACCATAAGAAGGACCTTAGTAGGTTTTGGGATGTGCCGCCTAAGATGAGTAGCATTGATGTATTCATAAATGCATTGACACACCTCAATCCCATTGTTGAGGATTTTGACGCAATAGGAGAATCCTTTGATGCATCTTCATCTAATTCTAAGAGAGTAGATGGTGGTTGTACTCAATCCAACTATCTCAACTCTCCAAAGAATATTGATGATGTGGAACTTCAAATTCAATAGAATAGTAATAACATTCTTTATAGCATGTGATTCTTTTGATGTAATTGTTTTGATGTCAAAATTATATCTATAAGTATAAACATTAGGGGAAATGTACTAGAAATTGCCAATGCGTTTTACTTCTCAAGTGATTTAAATATACTCTTAATGCATATAAGAGTGTTAAAAATTTGTGTTATATATAATAAATATGAGTTTTTAGTGAATGTTGTACCTAGTCGTATCCATATTGGATGCATGCAAAATAGTAGTATGTGTATCTATGCCCATGAAGCTCTACTTGTAGCAATTGAAATTGAATGGATGCATGTCATTTTATAAAGGGAGCTATGTATCAAAGATTTTAACAAGCTTAAAAATCCAAAGGCTTGTCATTCAACAACTATGTGAGATGAATTCCCAAGAATGTGACATGTTTGTATTTCCCCAATTGTGGTATTCCTCTGGCAATTGTGTGGTAATATTAAGGTGTAATGATTGTGGTGTGCATTAGTGTGCAACATGTGTTTAGGAAATCTCAATAACAAAGAATGTGGTGCAAACTCACATCACACCTCAAATGGGCTTGTGGTCTATATCAAGGTTTATTTAAACAAAAAATAAGGTTTTAATAAGAATTGCAAAAAGTTTTTACATAATTGAAAGGTGATATGGCAATGAGATATAATTAAGTGTTACTGAAAAGGACATCCATTATAATTAGTATGATAACTACAGATATTTAGCTGAAATTAATCAAAATTCAAATTCATTGGCAAGTGAATGAGTGGAGACAAAAAGTAGATGGAAATAATCCTACAAGGTGGACAATTGAAAGACAAAAAGAAATATTGCGATTTAGCCTATAAAATTTTGCGATTTTAGCCTATAAAATTAAGGTTTTCTTATGTAAAATTCATTCGGAAATAGGTCAATATCAGTGACACATGTTTTCAAATCATTATAATGTGGCCCAAGCTTTACCTCACACTATATTGTCAAGGGTTCATAGCATCATCCCACATATAGAAATGAAAAAGGCAAAGAGTAAAAAAGCCAATAAATAAATCATGAAAGCTTTTTGAGGTCTGTATATTGTGGTACATTCAAGTAGCATAATTTTGTGACCAAGCAAGTCCTAGGGAAGCTCACCCAGTGCATAAGCAACTGAGACCTACCCAATCCAGCTGTCTCAATATGAGACTAACTCAATCGTGAAACACCCAAAAATAAAGACAAAACCTTGAATCCAACAAGCTGCCTCACTACTTCGTTTAACATCACAATTTCTGTTTTGCAACTCCCATAATAGAAAAAAAAATAGGATTTGCAAGGATTCATTTTTAACAATCTAAGTCAATTTAATCGATCATTGTGATTGAATTTTCACTGCTACGATTGGCCAAATTTCTGTCAAATGTTTTGACTGAGTCTGAAGCCTTGCCCAAAGTGGGCTTTCTGGATCCATGTTAACTAAGTCAGGGTGTCAATACCATGCAATGAAGTGTGGCCTAAAATGGGATCCCTATATTCACCCAAGCTAAGGCCTTGACCAAAGTTGTGTTTCTGAATCGAAATTTGTTCTGAGTTGCAATACTGTGCAATTAAGTATAGCCTAAAATAAGATCCATATACTTTCACCCAAGATTTACTAAGTAAATAAAAGCAGCACAAATCTCAACAATAAAAGATTTTCGCATAATTCTTTCAAATTCTTCCTACCTCAGAGTAACGGCAAAGTGTGACCTAAAATGGTACCCATTTACACACCAACGGTTTGCCAAGGACCAAAAAGAAAACAGCAAAAGCATAATCTCAAAAATTAAAAGATACCAAATGTTTCTTTAAAACTCTCCCTACCTGACAATAACAAAATCTCAAAATCATATGAGAGAGCGCATAATGTTCTAACGCTCTCCCTATCTGGTGGTAACAAAGTATGAAACTGAAATATAGCACATACTCTTGAAAATTCCCCCTATCTGCGGCTAAAAATTCTCAAAATTCAAAGAAACCGCATAATTTTTTTAAACTCTCCCTACCTGGCAGTAACAAAATCTCAAACATAAAGGATAGCGCATAATTCTTCAAAACTTTCACCACCTGCCAGTAACATGATCTCAAATTAAAAGATAGCTCATAATTCTTCAAAACTCTCCCTACCTGGCAGTAACGGCGACCGCTGGCATAGAACTTGAAAACATTCTGCCCCTCCTTAAGCAAAAGCGGTGTATCATTACCATCCCCTGTGCCCAACAGACTAAAATTCTTCTCAAAAATTCCGCCCTTTGTGGCAAACTGCGACGCCCACGCGAGTGCAATCGATTCATTCTCCCGTCTCCCAAGAAAAAAATTGACAGCGAACGCTATCAAGAAACTGACGCAGACAAACTCGATGTAATACGACTGAGGTCCCGCAGGAGGGCGAGCAGAAGCCTTAGAGCTTGGTTTAAGCTCAGCCTTAGGTTGAGAGTTTGCAGTTAGGGTTTGCGTGTCTGTAGGAAGGCCCTCGAACTCGTCCTCGTCCCAGAAGTCGTAAGGAGAACGAGAAGGCATAGGCTTGCCAGCCTGCGGGGGATTTAGGGTTTCGGGGGCTTCGGGATTTTTGATGGTGTCGGTACTGTGTTCTTCTTGAGGGGGGCCGCGGTCGGTTTCGAACCCGGATTTGGTGAGCTTGATCGGGGGAGGGGTGGCTTTACTGGAGGAGAATTCTGGAGCAGAGGTTTCGTCGTCGAGCTCGTCGGATTCGTCCCCGAAGCCTTCAAATTCAGCGGCGTAAGCGGAGGAGCGAGCGATTTCTTGGCCTAGCAAGGCTAGTGCTGAGAGCAGGGCTATGTACCACCAAAGGGACCGCGGGTCCGGCCGCGGGAGCAAGGCCGCCATGAAAGCTGGGAAAACTCCTCCACCTCTTCCTGTGAAGAGCCCTCGGCGCTTCGCCATTAAATGAGAAAGACAAGTGAATTTTGATGACGAAATACTTGCTGCAAATAAATATTGGGGAGATATATGTGTATGTATGTGTGCGAGATGTTTTGTTTCAAACTGGTTGTTGGTTATGATGGAGGTATATTGTAATGGCGAAACCTTCAATGAGTTGAGGTGGGTCCCGCGGAAGTTGAAAACGATATGGTTTTGTAGTTTGGAGTCTAGGACAGAATTAAATGTGTTTTGTGTAATTATTTTTCATTTGGTTTCAATTTATTAAAAGATTATTTATATTTTTTTATGTTTTTTTCAATTACATTATTTATATAATTGTTATTATATCATATGTATAAAAAATAATATTAAATATTATTATTATTATCTATATAATCTTTGTTTTATAAGTGGTAGGTTAAACTGATGAGAACACTTTTATTTTTAAGAGAGTCTTATATGGAAAATTGATCTATGTGATAAATTTTTAGAAATCAAATTAAATTTGAAAAATAATAGAAGTGTGGCATCTCATATTAGTTGATTCATAGAAGATAAATTCAAACTAAATGTCTCTATAATAGAAAATGTTTTGAAGAAACTATAGAGACTTTGAAGCTTATAAGTATTGTTAAAATAAATATTTTAGCAGTTTCCTTCAGGTTTCTTTTGTATTGTGTGTGCGTCGGTCTATGCATCGCTGAGTTTATTCGGCTTTCCATCAAGTTTTGATCTGCTACTTTGCGTATCTTCTCTTCGCAACTTCGGTTAACAGCTTCCCTTTTTGGGTCCTGAGGAGCTGCGCTGGGCGTCCACGTGTCGCACTTGTAGGAGGTTTTATTCTTCTTTCTTTAAAAGTCTTTTCGGATTGCGAAAGGCTTCCCCAGAGCCGTCATTTCTAAAGAGTATTAGAGGATCCTACATCATGCTACGTAGCGGCGGATCGCAAATCTTTCAATGCAGTAAGGAAATAAACAGTCACGGGCAGCGAAACGCTGCCACGCGTCTATCGCACCCGATTGATGCAGCTTTCTCTCCACTGTGTTAAGGATCTTAGCCCATTGGACATGTGTTGCATCTTTGCAAATCTCTTGATAGAAATGCGATAGGTTTTCATACGGGCAGCGGGAGGCTGCCACATGCCTTACAACTGATCTATTGAGCGGGCGATAGGCACACTAAGGGGGATAATGCTATTGGGTGCCGCTCATCATAAGTCATTTACAGCGATGGATGACACTTGTCGCCTCGAGCCTGGCTGGGACCACTGCCATTATTACAAAGGATGCACCTACACCTGGATGACCGAATGTTGTGTTCTAGCTCAATGTTGTTGTAACGGCCTTGGGAATCTTCTGATTCAGGCATCATTGCAGGAGATTATGGGATCTTTTCTATTGCAGTTCTCCAAAGCGGTGGAAGTTTTCTCTCCTACTATATATACTCTCTTTGTCAACGAGAGAGGGGGTGGTAGTTAAAAAAAAAGATTTTGAAGAGAAACACGTTAGTTTTAGCAAAAGATACTAGACCTCTTTTACTGTTTTATTTGCAAGAAACTGTCAAACTGTGCCAATTATTAGGCCTTTATGTTTTTCATGCTTTGATCAAACTGAAAATTGTGCTTTATACTGTCTTAAGCATTTCATTTTAAAGACTTCTATATATGTTGAATACAAGCTTGCTTACCTAAATCATGTCTAATGACTCTTCTTAGTAGCGAGGATGTATGTAATATTATTTTATGTCAATAAATGAATTGTCTATGCTATAGTTTTAAATCTCTGACATTTTGGAATGCAACGACACCATTCAGGCCCTTAAATCTATGATTTATTATGCCCATCAGTAATTTTGGCGCATCGCCTTAGATTAGACTTTGTTTCATTATATATGTTTCCTTTTTCCCTTTCCAAAAACCATTATAGAAGAAGTCAGCTTCTTTAAAACCTAGAGGTCACTCAGTTTGGCGCAAAGGGGTCCCCCTTGAACTGAGTTTCCCATAAGACATTGTTACCTCGTCAATTTTTGGCATCAACAGTTTGTTCTTTTTTTAGCACGCCGGGTGGAACCGGAACTAATGAAATTACCTTATAAAGGGGTGTATGAGTCATCGACCGGTAACTAGATCCCAGACTGCAAGTAACCTAGGTTTACTAGTACCTCTGCTAGAGACAGTTTAGGCCACAAATCAACTGGTAACCATTCCATTCTCACCACCCTTTCCCCTCACCATGTTGTCGGCCGCGAACAGGAACTACGTAGTATGGGATGCTGGAAGTCCCCTGGTAGCCCCGATAACGCTTGTTGTTTGGGGCGCTATCCCAATTTCGGCCCTGAAAGCTATTCCCAAATTTGCCAGAGACAACTCAAAAATGCTAGCAGAGTGTTTACAGGATATAGCGGATGTTTGTCTAGTACATAGAATTACAGCGCAGAATGTAGCCTTGAGACTCTGTTGACGCCAAAAATTGACAAGATAACAGTGCCTTATGGGAAACTCAGTTCAAGGGGGACCCCTTTGTGCCAAACTGAGTGACCTCCGGATTTTAAAGAAGTCGGCTTCTTCTATATAATGGGTTTTGGAAAGGGAAAAGGAAGCGGATATAATGAAACAAATATTAATCTAAGGCGATGCGCCAAAGCTTACTAGTAGGCACGATAAATCATAGACTTAAGGGCCTGAATGTTATAGTTATGTTCCAAAACATCGGAAACTTAAAGTTATAGCATAAACAATTCATTTAATTGACATAAAACAGTATCGCATACATTCTCACTGCTAAGAAGAGTCGTTAAGACATGATTTAGACCAGCAAGTTTGCATTCAATATATAGAAGTCTCCTCAAATAAAATGCTTAAGACAATAAGAAGCACAGTTCACAGTTTAATCAAGACATGAAAAACAGAAAGGCCGAACAATAGGCACAGTCTGAAAGTTTCTTGCGAATAAACCTGCAAAAGAGGCCTGGTGTCTCTTGCTAAAACCAGTATTCTTTCTAAAAATCTTGGACCATTTCCCCTCAACAGAGAGAGTATATATAGCCGGAGAGCAAAATCCCACCGCTTAAAGAGTTGTAACAGAAAGATTCCACAATCTCCCGTAATGATGCCCAAATAAGAATATTCCCGATGCCGTTATGAGAGCAACCAGTCAGAGCACAACATCCAGTTGATCAGTTACAGGCGTGCCCCTTGTAATGATGGCAGTGGTCCCAACAAAGCTTTGAAGCGACAAGTGCCGCCCACTGCTTCAAAGAACCATGACGAGTAGCACCCAATAACACTATCCCGCTCGGCCATCCCATAGCTTGCTTTGATAATCAATGTAAGGCACGTGGCAACAAATCGTGGCCCGAATGAAAACTCCTCCTCCATCAATCGAGAGCTTGCGGAGGAGTGACACTTGTTCAAGGGACTGAGGTCACTTTGAAAATGGGGGAAAGGCCGTATGAACCGGGTGGCGAAAGACGCGTGGCCGCGTTTCGCAACCCGTGGTGCTCTCATCCCTACTGCTGTTTTAAAAGCTGCGGACCACTGACACGTGGGCGAAGGTAGGTCCCGCCAGGAAATAAAGAAGGCCAATAGAAATCTTTTGCAGCCCGCCGCAACATATTCTATCATTGCTAGGAAAGTTTGCGATACACCGCCACGTACAAAGAAGTGGGCCCCTTGATAACCTTAGGAGTATCGGACCTTTACGGAAGGCTTAGCAACCCGAAGGAAACACAAAGCAACAAAAAATGAAAAACCTCGTAGGCGAGACACGTGGGCGCCCAGCGCAGCATTTTAGGAGCCGAAAGAGGAATGGCGCCCCAAAGTTGCGAAGCGAGGAATGTGGAAAGGGAAAGATCAAAACCTGCCGGGAAGCCGAAAAAACGCGGAGACGCACAGGCCAGCGTACGAATATGTGCAAAAAAGGAAACCCGAAGGGAGCTGCTTGAATCATTATTTCAACAGCTTTTGGTGACTAACAGGGGCATTTCGGATAAGGAACGGAGAACCCAAAAACTCTCTGGTTCTACAGACCAGAGCCTTCATCTATAGGGCTAATAGAGTTAGAGCTTTGAAAGTGCAGCCTGCAAAGGCACCCATTCATTTTCAGACGGCTTTGCCATGCTGCGCAAATTCTCTTATGCCCCGCGGAGATCAATAGCTTCCTTGTGAGGCAGCACCTCTGGCAGGCCAGCGCCTGCTTGGATATGAAAAAATAGCTGAGAGAGTGGATGAATTATTGCCTCGATATCTGCTGCTGTTGGGGGGCTGTCGAATTCCTTGAATGCCTCCGGATCGTTCTCTTTCTGTTCAATAACCTCTGTAATCTGTGCAGCCGTGGCAATAATGCCATCCTCAAGGAATGGAGATGGCAATCCCAACCTACCCAACTCAGAGAAACTCCCTCGAATGTCATCCAGCGCTTTGTTTAGAAAAGTCGCCGCTGCCTTAGTACGCTGGAAAGCGGAGTGACAATGAATGAATTTATTTGTCGTTTGAGCTGCGGTGTCCCGATCTTCAATACCTGCCCTGGAAAGGATCTCGTCTGAGACTGAGTATAGCTTATTTAGCAAGTCCCTTGCCTCGGGATTTTTTTCCAAAATGAAGCGCGGGAACTGTTCCATTGTATCATGGGCTTCCTGATTGAGTTTTAATGCCTTGTCGATGAACCGGAGGGTAGGCTGCAGATTTAGGCAAAAGGCTTTAATTTTCTCCCAGTGAGAAATGTACAATTGCCTGACCAGTGGGATGATATCAGGTTGGGCAGGGGCTGGTAGCAGAGAGGCCTTAAGCGAAGAAATCTCCGCATCTCTTGAAATGAGGGTCTCTGCGAATTCTACCTTCTTCTTTTTCTCGGATGCCAACTGATCTTCATAGTTGTTCATTTCGTTATTCCAAGTTCGTTCAGCTTTGGAGTGGTTAGCCGATTATTCTTCTAATGAAGCTTTTGTCTCTCGGAGCTCGTCTTCTAGTTTAGTCTTCAGACCTTGGAATTCGGCATCTTTTTCTTGTACCTTTTGCTGATATTGCTCTTATAGGCGTTCCATCTCCTCACCTTTCTCTGCCAGCTTCTGACTGAACTCAAGGCGAAAATGTTCAAGCTCCTCCTCGATCGACAGTAGGCTCTGTCACGCTGCTTGGTTTTGATTCTGCAATTCTTTTAATACGACTGGGTCGGCTACTTGGGTCTTTGCAATTTCTCCTCGAAGCCTATTTTTCTCATTTTCTACTGTTAGCACCCTTTCTGTCATTCGGGCGATATCTGCCTCTAAGGATTTTTCCTTTGCCTCTAAAAAGCTCACCCTGTCCTTGGTTGCCTTGAGCTGTTCATCCTTCTTGTTTAACTGGCGACCAGTCTTTAGGAAGTCGGAAGTGACCACCTGTTGTGTCTCCTCCATGATTTCGACTTTGTCTTGTGGCCGGGCTACCTTCATGTCCAGTCCGACAGCATAAATTTCATAGTCCTCTGGTTGCATTTCTCCCTGAGGCTTGTTTACCCTTGGGTACATAGTTGCAAACTTTAATTCTTGGCGGGCCTCGTCATACGAAGCCTGTACTCTTGGCTCAGCGGGGGCATTGTCATCCTTTGCCCTTCGTCGCCTCATTCTATTTGCGCGTGCTTCCTTCCCACAATCTATCTGTGCAATAAACTCAGCTGGTGATGAAACCAGCCCACCTGCGAAAGGAACACCGGAAGACAGGGCGTAGGGATAGGTAAATTTCATAGGCGCGCGCATTTGTTTCTTCTGGAGGGTGACGGTTTGTGGAGAAAAGTGTGGCATGTTCCATAGCTTAGCCTGGGGGTTATCAGCAGGGCTAAACATTTGCAACGTCTGAACCGGAGATTCAGTCGTAAGGCCTGTTGGCCGAGGAAAAAGAGTCGCCGCCTGGGGCTCGATTTGTTGTAGTGGGAAGGGATCTGTAATCATCTTGAAAAAAGAGTGGGGGCTAATAGGAGGAATATTTTTGGAAAGCAAGGTGAGGAAAGTCTGGGCGGCAGCAGTAGGCGTTAGCATGCTCGGAGGGGTAATTATAAACAGTTGGGCTTGCGAATACTGGGCAAATCCCACGGAATAAGCTGGGCCAGAAATAGAGGGTGGAGGGCTCAGACGGATGGCAGGAGTTGCTAATTAAGCAGGGACGGACGTGAAAGAATGAGATGTAAGAGAGGAAGGAGCGAAATGTACCTGCTGACTGGTCGGCGGTGGCATCGGGATCGTTCGAGACTCGCCCGCAACCTCTGGCATTTGACTAGCAGCGGGTGTTTCTTCTTCGGCCGGTTCATGTGAAGCTGTCTCGATAACATTTTTCGTGCGTTGCCTTTTCGCGGAGGGACACTCACTAACCTCGGCAGTCGGATCCTTCTGCTGGGGCACTAGCCTGACCGGTTTAGCGACCCATGTGCGTGTAAGCGAGCCCCTTGATATGTTAAAGCGCACATTAGTGCCCACATAGGCGGCATGCTCGGGGGCATCGCCTTCCTGCGCTGATATCGCCGTCTCTTCCTCTTGCTCATCAGAGCCTTCTGCTTCACTCTTGTTAGCACTGGAGATCAGGCTGGGATGGCCTTCATCCCAGTATCTTTCAAATTCCTGGTCGTCCTTCAATTGATTATAAGGAGCTTTCAATTGCCCTGTTTCTTGGCGGTATCTCCAGAACGCTTTTATTTTTTCATCGCTCCATTCCCCGTCCACTTTCAACTTGTTATGCATGCTGCGCTCTATCGGAAGGCTGTCCTTGGCCATGGCCACTAGAAAGTAGAACTTGTACCGCCCAGGCTACAGTATCGGCGTAGGGATTTTATTGCCAATTCAACGAATCTTCATCTTTGCGCCAATTCCGGTTGGCCCTTTCGCCGCTTGCCTACCAGTATAGTGAGAGAACATATCCCTCATATCAATGGTTAGGTCATTGAAAGGGTTGTAATCCCACTTATCATTTACTAGTACTAACCCCAGGTGTACCAGCTTGTCCCCTAGCAGATCGTACGATCATTTTTTGACAAGCGTTATTGACTTGAAACTCTTCGGGCAAGTGAAGAATCCCTTCCTCTTGACACTTTCGCCGCTACAGAACATGAAATCAATTATGCACACTTACCGGTAAACCTCTAGCGCTAGCACTCTATCGGTGATGCAAGTCGGGAGCAGGAAAGGCCTGCCAATAAAGCCCCTCATTCGAAGGATCGTAAAATCCTTGCCCAAGAACCAGTCACAAGCGGGGGTGTAGCCTTGCAGAAATCCAGTCTGCTCAGTGTTAAGCTGGACGATATCACCCTCTCCGATCAAATCATTTAGGACCAGGGCTATGAAATAGTCCGCGAAGGCATAGTAGTCATATGTTGCGGAAAGGTAGGGTGTCCATGTAGATACCGGCTTTCTTTGATTACCCGCTCATCCGTTGGGATGGTGTCGGGCAGAAGTGCGGTTCGATGCGGACATGGACGGGTAAGTTTCTTCTGTTTGTAATAATTTTAGAGCCATGGTAGGCGAAATCATCTGAGAAAGTTCATCTTTTGCCCTCTGAAACTATATTGCAGGGCCCAGTTGAAAAGCCTCGATCTTCTCATCGGAATCATGGCCGCAAACAAATGCCAGCATAGATATGGGGTCTTGGAGGTCATCGTGGAATGAACCACGCAATAATGGGATGCTCGGTGCCTTAGCGGACGCAACACCCTTCTTATTAGTCTCTTCTAACAAGAAATCGGAGCTAGTTCTCATCCTTTTCCATATCTTTTCCCCTTTGCTTGGGCAGAAATGTTCGATATTCTCCTTTCTTGTCCTGGGGTCAGGAATGCATAACATATGCCAGATGGCTTCTAGGCTGATATGAACCCTTAAATTGCGACCTTCAATGTAGTGGGTCTCTAGATTATAGCGTTGAACAGCTGCGTCAACCACCTCCGGGAAATAGTGCACCAATGGGACCATGTATTGTGGAAGACCGCTAAACCATACTCTACTTGTCGTGGCTTGATCCGCCCCTAGCATTGATAACCTTGCGCAAGCCGCCTCCCTAAGAGATTTAGGGTTCTTGGCAAGCCTTGAATCGTAGATATCAGCCCACTTTTCTCTAACTTTTTTCGGGTTATTCCACTCTTTGGGCCTCTCCAGCTCCTCTGTGTTGGCTCTTTTCACCTTCTTGGGTATACCCGGAGTGGCATACGCCACATCCTCGTATACGTAAACCTCGGCCAAAGAACGAATAGCCGAATACAGTTCCTGGCTAATTCCTTCATGCGTTGGCTGAGCTGAAGATTCTGCCATTTTTCTTCGCGGCAGAACTTGTAAGCTCCCTGGCCTTTGAATACGCTTGCACTGGAAATACAGACAGAAAACACTTCGCGCACTCTTTAGCTTTTGGAAAAAGACTTAGGAACAATAAGCATTTTCGTGCAATAATAGCAACTTTCCTCAAGGTGGTAGGCGAGTGCGAGCCCCTTGCATTTAATTCGGCATGTACCATTAACTCCACAACTCGTGCAAGATGAGCTGATTGCTTTTTCGAGGTGGTCGGACTTCATCATTGCTTTCAAAAGATCGTGTGATACGCCCTGATTTCCTTGGAAATTGAGCTTGCAACTGGCCTTCTCACCTTGGGTTAGCATGTACCGGTAATTAATATCCCTGGCCAGAATGATTACGCCAAGCAAACGATCACCGCCTGAAAGAGATACGAATATCGCCTCGGGTTCTGGGATGTGCTTGAGATTTGACACCATAGCATACGGCCATACATCCCTTTATCAACAAGTGCCACCTTTTTAAAGCTCAATTAATTAACTTGATTTAATTAAACATGCCTTGAGCCGTGCTACCATGCATGTAACAGCCCAAAACGTGAACAAACGCAGACTCGGCCCTCGAGATCGCGGCCGATATACATCACGTTGCTTACGGGCAGATTGGCATACATCTTGTCAATTTTCTATAAATAGGCCAGTAGATAGCGAACATACACACTTTGCATCCAAGAAGTGATAGGCAAGTAGAATACTGCTAAGCAAGTCTTTTCATAGGTTAGGTGGTGAGCAGATTTCGGCATTATTCAGCAGATTTAGGAATAGTGTTAGGAGAGATGGATACTCCTATTCACCTAACCTCCTTCAAATCACAGACAGCGTTTGTAGGTGAGATCTCCACCAGAAGGCTCAAGAGAATGATGAAGAACAAACACTCGCTGGTTCTAGTAGCCATCAAGTGGGTTCTCGGCAAGGACTGTGTTGAATATGAAGATAAGCATCGGGTGAACACTGACGTGTGTTCGCACTTTGTAGCGTCCATGTTGGACATTTGTGTCCCTCGGCCGCTTGTATTGAAGCTAGTCAAAGAAATCTTCCTGAAGAAGTACCTGAATGGGCTCGGCGAGGTTGTTACCCATGCTGCGTACGAGATAGGTCTGCCAACAGCCGGCGACCTGCGTCGCTTCATCGAAGAAGAAGCTGTTATTGTTTGACAACCATTCCTGAGCGGATTTCGCCTGCAGACCCGTGGTGTGCACCAGCAAAGGGTTACCTAAGCTCTTCACTTCCTATTCAGGAGCTACAACGTGATACCCTTCTACGATGTAGAATGGTTACTGACTTCAGGAACCTGGTGTATCCACCACCGACGACGACCGCGTTTAATGATGTTGCCAGTGCCGTCGAGGAACCTGTTGATGAGGAAGAAGCGGACGCTGTCTTAAATGCGTCGGTTGCTGCCAGCCACTCCTGCGGATAGATGATCCCCTTGCCTTGGTGTCTGTTGATATAACCCTCCTACTCCATATAAACCTGATAAAAGGCCATCATATATATATATGCTCTAATACTTGTACATTTTGAAAATCGGCATCCATGCCATTTTGTAACCCAGGAACATGTATATAAATATATGCGTCTCTCTCTTTTTTTTTGTTGTGAAATCTATGCTCATGTTTGCTTCCGTGTGCAATTTTTCTGGGTTCGCCAATCTTGAATATTTTGTCTCTGTTTACGAGCATACTTTTGCATTTTAAGAAACTCCGGTGTTTTACCCATTAATGATGATAAGCGAATGCGTAGCAAGTCAATTGATTTTAGCAAAAGGATAGGCTAAAAATAGGAAAGGAAAAAAAAATCGTTATTTACAACTGTACAGGGTAGGGCTTGACGCTTAATGGAACAATTTAAGGTGAATCCCATTAACCGGGATTCCTAGAGGCTCTTGTTCCATATTTTCCAGCTCGAAGGCATTGTGTTGCATGCACCGAATGATTTTGAAGGGTCCTTCCCATAGGCTATCAAACTTACCATGCTGACCTGGCTTTGCAGCCCTGCTGTCGTATTTTAGCACTAAATCTCCACTTTTTAGGCCTTGGTCGGAAGCCTTTTTGTCAAACCACCGTTTGACCACGGTAATGACACATCATTTGCTTTTAGGAATTTTCCTTTTTTTGTACCTCGATGAATTAGAAGCAGAAGCCGAACCTCCAATAGCATCATTTTGTTCTATCTCAAAGGATTTCCATATTTGTATCACCGGAATCTCCATAGAGATAGGTAGCAACGCTTCTTTCCCATATACTAGCTCATAGGGCAAAGTCTTGAGGACTTGTTTAGGAGTTATGCGGTTGGCCCAGAGTGCTTTTCAGAGATTTTTATGCCATTCCCTCTGGTGTTCTGAGCCAATCTTTTTGAGGAGTCAGACTAAACTTTTGTTTGTTGACTCGGCTAGGCCATTTCCCTGTGGATAGTAGTTTGATGATGTTTTAAGGAATATGCCATTTTTTAATGCAAAGTGGCATACCTTTGTGCCTACAAATGCTCTAGCATTGTCCGAAATGATTGTCTTCGGAGGGCCAAACCTTGTCACCAGAGCCTCGAGGAAGTCACCACAATCCTCTGCCTCCGAGTAAAAGCCTCCTTAAGGAGCGACCTCATACCTTGGCCAAGAGTAGTACGTAGGCACATTTAAAATCCATTTAATAATAGAGACTAGAATGGGTTGATCATCGTTAAGTCGGGCCCCATTACTTAAAATGGTTCATTAGCCTGATGAGTTTTGAGGGCTCGGCTGGATCTTCATACGTAGGAGAATAAGCTGACATTTTGAAGTCTTTGCAGAGTAGGAATCATTGAAAGCGTAGGCGGTAATATCCATTGAAGTAGGACCTTGATGGCGGTAGTTTTAGCGGAGAAATCTCCACCTTTATCGCTATTGTGAAATGCGTCGAGGATCCTCTGCGCCTCCCTTCAAGTAACGCATCGTAGGAGCACACCATTAAAATTCCTTTTGAAAAGAACTCCTTTTATCAGCGTGTATCCGCAATTCTGCAGCCGGTAATACCTTCTTTTAAAGGATGCAAGGGCTGGCGGATGCCTAGAGTTCATATGAAGTCAGTTCTATCTTCAGTAATCATCCTCGATCCACAGTCCATTTTATCGAGGACAAGCTCTATTTGTTCCTCTTTATGAGGTATCTCCTCATCCTGTGCCATATACTCACACAGTCCTCTGCCTTTAATATTCTTGGTAGGCCTGACCTCGATGTCATACTCTAGGATCTTGGTGATCTAATTAGCCCTTTTTTCTGTGATTTCTCCCTCCATGATGTATTCCCGCACACTAGAATGTGCGACATATACCAGAACTTTGTTACAAGAAATTAGATGGCAGAACTTTTTAAGTCCCTTTACTATTGCGAAAGCCTGTCTTTCAATGAAGTTATAATTCGCTTCATATTCCTTTAAGGTTCGGGAATAGAACACAACTGGATGCTCTCCCTTTCCTTCTCTATCCTTTTGAGTCAGAACAGTAGCGATACTGGACTTGCTACTGAAGGCATACATTATAAAATCTTTGTATTGATCTGGATTAATTAACACCAGGGCTGAGGAGATTGCTTCCTTGACCTTTTCAAATGCCTCCCGAGCCTCCGTTGTCCACTTGAAAATTTGATCCTTTTTCAGTATTAGGGTGATCGGCCTAATTATTCCCACAAAATTGAAAATAAATTTACTGACGAAATTTACTTTGCCCAGAAAAGACTGGACACCTTTCTTATTTACCGGGAGAGGAAGCTCCTTTATAGCCCTTACTCGTTCGGGGTCAATCGAAATACCTTCCTTCGACACAACATGTCCTAACAGCTTACCCTGAGGTACTCCGAATACACAGTTCCTTGGATTTAAGGAAATCCCAAACTCCTGGCACTTTTGAAAAACCAACTCCAAATGATCGAAATGATCATCTTTAGATTTAGAGAACACAGTAAGATCATCCAAATAGATTAGGATAATCTTATTGATTAGTTCGCTAAATGCGACGTCCATAGCTCTCTGGAAAGTTGCCCCTGCATTAGATAAACCAAAAGGCATTTTAGCATATGCAAATGTCCCCCACTTGGTGGTGAACGTAGTCTTGTGCTGATCTTCCTCTTTTACTCGAATCTGGTTATAGCCAGAGAAGCCATCCAGTAGAGAGAACATTTCTGATCCCGCGACAGTTTGGAGGATCGACTCCATAGAAGGCAATGGATAGTGGTCCTTCAGAGATGCTCTATTTGAGTCTTGAAAATCCACTTGGCGGAATATCACCATTCTTCTTTTGGACTAGTACCAGATTTGATACCCAAGTACTATGTTTAATCAGGAAGACAATACGTGACTCAATGAGCTTGGTTAGCTCTTGTGCCATCAAGGCTTCAACTTTAGGGTTGACCGGCCGCTGTTTCTGTCAGATTGGCTTCGCATATTCTGTTAGCTCAATAGTATGTTGAATGATACCAGGATCATAACCTTCGGATGTCTTGGGGCGGGGCCTCTCCATAATTTCTCACGAAATTGTGCAGGCGCTTTCTCTATTTTGCTGTGGTATATGCTAAAACCGAAGGTTCATCGCCGAAGGTTTTCATAATCACCTTTTTCTGCCACGAATTTTTTGCTTATCATTTCGGGCGTCACTACAATCGATTTTTTTTTCGAGAGTAACCAATCCTTTCAGAAACTTATTTGACTTTAGCTGCATAATTTGTCCTTCGTAGGCCTCGGCGATCTTTGGTTGGAGTTGATCCGCGAATTCCCTTGAGTGTTGAATAAACGAGGCGATGTGTTCATCGCTCTCAAAGACTTGCCAACTTTGGTCATTGTCGGGTATTGCTGGTCTAACAAGCACTCGCACTGAATATTTGTTCCGAAGCAAGTCGGAGACAGGATCAAACTGAGCACCGATTACCGCCATGCGATCTGCATCGCCATTCTGCGCTCGGGGAATGGTCAGGATGTTGAAAGCTTCAAAACTTTCTACAAGGTCCCAGATTCGATGCCGATAGGATCTTATGCGAATATTCTTTGCTGCTGAGATTCCTCAGACCTGATTAACTACGAGTTCTGAATCTCCGAACACGATCAATTGCTTGACACCCATTCATTCCGCTAGGCTTAGGCCTGGACTAACCCCTCATATTCAGCCTCGTTATTTGAACAGGAAAATTAGAATCGGAAAGACCTCAACAACTTTTCATTCTGTGGGGATATTAGACATATCCCTACTCTAGCTCCAACTTTGCTCCTTGCTCCGTCAAAATACAATGTCCACAGCTCACTTGCTTGGTCATCGTCGGGTTCTTTGACGACCTTTGGAAGAACTTGGTCTTCATTATAAATCACATATGTGCCTAATCCGGTAGCATGATAATTTCTGAAAGGATCATTGTTTATATGTTCACTCAACAGAGCATCTTCGTTATCACTTCGGTCTCCGTTGACCTTCTCCTCCTTTAGCAATTCGACATTGTACATGTCTTGCTTGGTGATGGAGGTATGCGCGGCTTCAAAGTTAATCAGGGCCTTATTCGCCACATGTTCGGAATGCAGAGCCTCCGATTCTATCTTCATCTTTGCGCCATGTTTGATTCTAAGTATTAGATGTGACCAATCTAAAGACAAATAGCCGCCCACCTTTGAAGTAAACTCTCGAGAAGGCAAAAACCAAACATTGGTGGAACATCTATGATCACTGTATCTTGCGGGACCGTGATACTTGGGCAGGCAAATAGAGTCAGCGGAAGTGCTTTGATGACATCCACAGTATCAACCTTATTTCCATCTAGCTGCATCACCCCTTTCTTCATAGGTTCGTAGCTGAGTCCCAAGGCTTCGGCTATCAGTTTTGGCATAACCGTGGTACTAGCGCCAGAATCAATCATAGCGTTGTGTAATAGTTTCTCCCCTATAATGAGGGTCAAGAAGAAGGGTTGAGGTTTTGGCCTACCTCCGCCTTCCGCATGGGATTCCTCTGCTTTGTTTGCGAGAACCTTAGTTGGTGACATTTGATAAACCGCCTCGGTACTGGCCGAAGGCTCGGTTAGTGCTGGGTCCATCTGTTGCTGAAGCACCTTTTGGAGTATGGTTTTCTGTTTCGGGATAGCTAGAATGTCCCATAAAGACACATTAGCAGGTGATTTCTTCAACTGCTCTACCACATTAAGAGGTGAGGAGCTCAGAGATTTCTGCTCCTTTACTTTTGTTATAATAATTTCCTTCCGCGGTTGAGAAGACAAAGAGACGGTTGGACCGCCAGGAATTTGATCTGAAACATCTTTGCATTGCGGACTGTCCGAAAGTGAAACAACGGCCTCACCGGTGAATCTTCTCTTGGAGCGCGTGTTATAGTCAGACTTTACCCGCGGCGTTTCGGCTGTGGACGTGTCATTTGCAAACACCATTTCCTCGTCTTCCATCCATGAGAAGAGCGCATGATCAGGAACAATGTCGGACTCTTGCTCTAGGGACATTCCTTGTATTTGCGCGGTAAGGACCGCATTCTCCATTGCCGAGGCATATCTGTATTCTTCGTTCTCTGTTGCAATACCTTGACTACGTTGCTCTGCTATCCTTTGTTGTAAGTTGCCACACAGACAATTTCGGGGCATATGCACATCGTTGCAAGGGAAGCACCATGGATTGATGTCATCAATCAGATTGTTTTGCCCCACGGTTAATTCTCTGCTAGAGCTCGGAGACGCACCTGCCAGCGGTGTAGGCACCAGAACTATTTGGTTCATAGCCGCCACTGGTGAATTAGTGCGATGCGCATTCTGATATTGATTTTGCTGATAGGTAGGCCGCCCACCTTGATAGTTCTGATATGCAGGCCACAGAGGCATTGCTTGGCTCCGCTTGAGAGTTGTTATATCATTCGCCATAGTCCGCAACATCTCCTTGAGGTCGCCCATCTCACTCTTGGGAGAACCCGATGTAGAGGCCAAGTTTTCAGGAGCGGCTGTATATGAGTACGCTGATTGGGGAGTCGCTGGCGCACTGGTCGACGCCACCTCTTGTGCTACGTTCGATATCTCAGGAAATATCGGCATAACAGGTCAAGGAGGCAATTTATCGCAGTCTATCAAGTGATTTTCTGCTTTGATAGCGGTGGCATATGCATCTGGTAAAGTGGCCCCTCCCAGAGACTTTATCATCATAGAAATGTCGGGATTGATGGACTTCAGATAGAATATGAATGCCAATTCTGGAGTCGGGTGGATGGTCACAGGAATCCTCCGCCAACTTGAGTGAAATCGGGCATTGAAGTCCGTCAGAGCTTCCTAGGGTGCTCGTTTGATGACGGATAATTGATAATATAGCGAAGAACGATCTCCGTCATTTGAAAACCTTTCATAGAACGGATCTCTGAGGTCATCCCAAGTGCGAATGGTATTAGAAGTCAGTGTTCGGTACCACTCCAGAGCTTTGTCTTTGAAGGACGCAGCAAGGAGCCTCAGGGCTACATTCTACACTGTGATACCATGTACCAGGCATACATCCGCTACATCCTACAAATGCTCTGCTGGCGTTTTTGTGTTATCTCCGGTGAATTTGGGAAGAGCTTTCAGGGCTGAAACTGGAATGGTGCCCCAAACAGCAGGTGCTACCGGAGCCACCAAGGGGCTTCCAGCATCCCATGCTACATAATTTCTGTTCGCGGCCGGCAACATGGTGAGAGGAAAGGGTGGTGGGAATGGAACGGTTACTAACTGATTTGCGGCCTAGACTGTCCCTAATGGAGGCACTAGTAAACCTGGGTTATTTGCAGTTTGGGATCTAGTTACAGGCCGATGGCTCATACACCCTTTTAGAAGACGATTTCATTAGTTTGGGTCCCACCGGGCGTGCCAGAAAAAGGACAAACTGTTGATGCCAAAAATTGACGAGATAACAGTGCCTTATAGGAAACTCAGTTCAAGGGGGACCCCTTTGCGCCAAACTGAGTGACCTCCGGATTTTAAAGAAGCCGACTTCTTCTATATAATGGGTTTTGGAAAGGGAAAAAGAAGCGGATATAATGAAACAAATATTAATCTAAGGCAATGCGCCAAAGCTTACTGGTAGGCACAATAAATCATAGACTTAAGGGCCTGAATGTTATAGTTATGTTCTAAAACATCGGAAACTTAAAGTTATAGCATAAACAATTCATTTAATTGACATAAAACAGTATCGCATACATTCTCACTGCTAAGAAGAGTCGTTAAGACATGATTTAGACCAGCAAGTTTGCATTCAATATATAGAAGTCTCCTCAAATGAAATGCTTAAGACAATAAGAAGCACAGTTCACAATTTAATCAAGACATGAAAAACAGAAAGGCCGAACAATAGGCACAGTCTGAAAGTTTCTTACGAATAAACATGCAAAAGAGGCCTGGTGTCTCTTGCTAAAACCAGTATTCTTTCTAAAAATCTTAGACTGTTTCCCCTCAACAGAGAGAGTATATATAGTCGGAGAGCAAAATCCCACCGCTTGAAGAGTTGTAACAGAAAAGATTCCACAATCTCCCGTAATGATGCCCAAATAAGAATATTCTCGATGTCGTTATGAGAGCAACCAGTCAGAGCACAGCATCCAGTTGATCAGTTACAGGTGTGCCCCTTGTAATGATGGCAGTAGTCCCAACAAGGCTTCGAAGCGACAAGTGCCGCCCACTGCTTCAGAAAACCATGACGAGCAGCACCTAATAACACTATCCCGCTCGGCCATCCCATAGCTTGCTTTGATAATCAATGTAAGGCACGTGGCAACAAATCGCGGCCCGAATGAAAACTCCTCCTCCATCAATCGAGAGCTTGCGGAGGAGTGACACTTGTTCAAGGGACTGAGGTCACTTTGAAAATGGGGGAAAGGCCGTATGAACCGGGTGGCGAAAGACGCGTGGCCGCGTTTCGCAACCCATGGTGCTCTCATCCCTACTGCTGTTTTAAAAGCTGCGGACCGCTGACACGTGGGCGAAAGTAGGTCCCGCCAAGAAATAAAGAAGGCCAATAGAAATCTTTCGCAGCCCGCCACAGCATATTCTATCCTTGCTAGGAAAGTTTGCGATACACCACCACGTACAAAGAAGTGGGCCCCTTGATGAACCTTAGGAGTATCGGACCTTTACGAAAGGCTTAGCAACCCGAAGGAAACACAAAGCAACAGAAAATGAAAAACCCCGTAGGCAAGACACGTGGGCGCCCAGCGCAGCATTTCAGGAGCCGAAAGAGGAATGGCGCCCCAAAGTTGCGAAGCGAGGAATGTGGAAAGGGAAATATCAAAACCTGTCGGGAAGCTGAAGAAACGCGGAGACGCACAGGCCAGCGCACGAATATGTGCAAAAAAGGAAACCCGAAGGGAGCTGCTTGAATCATTATTTCAACAGGCTCCTCGCCGTGTCCTTCAAAGGCAAGGCTCTGGATTGGTACCGAACGCTGACTCCTAATTCAATTTGCACCTGGGATGAGCTCGGAGATCCATTTTATGAAAGGTTCTCAAGTGACGGAGATCGTTCTTCATTATATTATCAGCTATCCATTATTAAACGAGCTCCCCAGGAGGCTCTAACGGACTTCAATGCCCGATTTCACTCAAATTGGCAAATGATTTTTGTGACTATCCGCCTGACTCCAGAATTGGAATTCATATTTTATCTGAAGTCCATTAATCCCTACATTTTTGTGATGATCAAGTCTTTGGGAGGATCCACTCTACCAAATGCTTATGCTACCGCTATCAAAGCTAAGAACCATTTGATAGATTGTGAAAAATTGCCTCATCGATCTATTATGCCGATATTTCCTGAAATATCAAACTTTGCACAAGAGGTTGCATCGACTAATGCAACAACAACTCCCTAGTTGATGTACTCATATGCAGCCACTCCTGAAAGCTTGGCTTCTACATCGGATTCTTCCAAGGATGAAATAAGCGACCTCAAGGAGATGTTGCGAACTATGGCAAATGACATAACAACTCTCAAGTTGAACCAATCAACGCCCCCGCGGCCCGCATATCAAAATTATCAAGGCGGACGGTCTACTTATCAGCAAAATCAATATCAGAGTGCACCTCACACTAATCCACCAACGCCGACTACAAACCAAATGGTCTCGATGCCTACTCCGCTGACAAGTGCGTCGCCAAGCTCGAGTAGGGAATTAACCATGGGACAAAACAATCTTATTGATGATATCAATCCATGGTGTTTCCCCTGCAGCGATGTGCATATGCCCCGAAATTGTCTGCGTGGCAACCTACAGTAGAAAGTGGCGGAGCAATGCAGTCAAGGAACTATAGCGAAAAATGGAGGTTATATATATGCCTCGCCAATGAAGAGCACGGTCCTTACCACACAAATGCAAGGAATGTCTTTAGAACAAGAGTCTGATATTGCTCCCGATCATGCATCTTCTCCTAGATGGAAGGTGAGGAAACAGTGTGTGCCAATGATGCATTCATATCTGAAACGCCACAAGTACAACCTAATTACAACATGCATTCAAAGAGGAGATTCACTGGCGAGCCTGTTGTTTCATTTCCGGACAGCCCACAATGCAAAAGTGTGTCTGATCAAATCCCCGACACTTCGACCGTCTCTTCACCTTCTCAACTGCGAAAGGAAATTATTATAAGAATCAAGGAGCATAAATCTCTGAGCTTGCCACCTTTTAATGTGGTGGAACAATTAAAGAAATCATTCGCTAATGTGTCTTTATGGGACATTCTAGCTATCCCGGAATAGAAGACTATACTACAGAAGGCGCTTCAGCAAGAGATCAACTTAGCACCAACAGAGCCATCTGTCAGTACAGAGGTGGTTTATCAAATGCCACTAGCTAAGGTTCTTACAGACAAAGCAAAGGAATCCCATGCGGAAGACAAAAGTAGGTCGAAACCTCAGCCCTTCTTAACTCTCATTATAGGAAAGAAACTATTACACAACGCTATGATTGATTTTAGCGCTAGTACAACGGTTATGCCAAAACTGATAGTCAGAGCTTTGGGACTCAGCTACGAACCTATGAAGAAGGGGGTGATGTAGCTCAATGGAAATAAAGTTGATACTGTAGGTGTCATCAAAGCGCTTCCTTTAACTCTATTTGTTTGCCCCAGTATCACGGTCCCGCAAGATATGGTGATCATAGATGTTCCTCCTATGTTTGGTCTCTGTCTATCCCGAGAATTTACTTCAAAGGTGGGCGGGTATTTGTCTTTAGATTGGTCACATTTGATACTTAGGACCAAGCATGGCACAAAGATGAAGATAGAATCGAAGGCTCTACATTTCGAACATGTGGCGGATGAGGCCCTGATCAATTTTGAAGCTGCACATACCTCTATCACCAAGTAGGAAATGTATAGTGTTGAATTGCTAGAGGAAGAGAAGGTGAGTGGAGACCAAAATGGTAAGGAAGATGCTTTGTTGAGTGAACACATAAACAATGATCCTTTCGGGAATTATCATGCTACAGGATTGGGCACATATGTGATTTATGACGAAGACCAGGTTCTTCTGAAGGTATCCAAAGAATATGACGGTAACCAAGCAAATGAGCTATGGACATTGTATTTTGACAGAGCAAGAAACAAAGTAGGTGCTGGAGCAGGGGTATGTCTAATATCCCCGTAGAATGAAAAGTTGTTGAGGTCTTTCCGTTTTCAATTCACATGTTCAAACAATGAGGCTGAATATGAAGGGTTAGTCCAAGGCGTAAGCCTAGCAGAACGAATGGGTATTAAACAATTGATTTTGTTCAGAGATTCTGAACTGGTAGTCAATCAGGTTCGAGGAATTTCTACAGTGAAGAATGTCCACATGAGATCCTATCGGCATCGAATCTGGGACTTGATTGAGGGTTTCAAAGCTTTCAACATCTGGACCGTTCTCCGAAGGAAGAATAATGATGTAGATCATATGGTGGTGATCGGTGCTCAGTTTGATCTTGTCTCTGACTTGCTTCAGAACGAATATTCAGTGTGAGTGCTTGTCCGACCGGCGATCCCCGACAATGATCAAAGTTGGCAAGTCTTTGAGAGCGATGAACACATCACTTCGTTTATCCAACACTTAGGGGAATTTGCTGATCAGCTTCAACCAAAGATCGCTAAGGCCTATGAAGGACAAATTATGTAGCTCAAATCAAATAAACTTCTGAAAGGGTTGGTTACTCTCGAAAACTTTTTTCGATTGTAACGACGCCCGAAATGATAAGCGAAAGTTCGTGGAAGACAAAAGTGATTATGAGGAACTTCTGATCTCTGATGGTAGGAATCTCTGGGTCGGAAAAGATGTCCCACATCAAGATAAAGAAAGGTTTATCAACTTCTGTGAGAAATATGGAGTAGTAGCTTGGTCCTACAATGATCTGGAGGGTTACGATCTTGGCATTATTCAGCACACTATTGAGCTAACAGAAGGTGTGAAACCAGTCCGACTGAAGTAGAGGCCAGTCAACTCCAAAGTTGAAGCCCTAATGACACTAGAGCTGACCAAGCTCATTGAGTCATGCATTGTCTTTCCAATCAAACATAGTACTTGGGTGTCGAATTTGGTACCAGTCTGAAAGAAAAATGGTGATATCCGCCCATGTGTGGACTTCTGAGGCCTGAATAGAGTATCTCTAAAGGACCACTATCCTTTTCCCTCTATTGAGGCAATCCTACAAACCGTGGTAGGATCGAAAATGTCCTCTTGGCTGGATGGCTTCTCTGGCTATAACCAGATTCGTGTTAAAGAAGAAGATCAACACAAGACTACGTTCACCACCAAGTGGGGAACATTTGCATATGCTAAAATGCCTTTTGGTTTATCCAATGTAGGGGCAACTTTCCAGCGGGCGATGGACATCGCATTTAGCGAACTGATCAATAAGTTTATTCTAATCTATTTGGATGACCTTACTGTGTTCTCTAAATCTAAGGATGATCATTTTGATCACTTGAAATTAGTATTTCAAAACTGCCAGGAGTTCAGGGTTTTCCTGAATCCAAAGAAATGTGTATTCGAAGTGCCGCAGGGTAAGCTGTTAGGACATGTTGTGTCTAAAGAAGGTATTTCAATTGACCTCGAATGAGTAAAGGGTATCAAAGAACTTCCCCTTCTGATAAATAAGAAAGGTGTTTAGTCTTTCTTGGGCAAAGTAAATTTTGTCAGCAAATTTATTTCTGATTTTGCGGGAATGATTAGGCTGATCACCCTAATGCTAAAAAAAGATCAAGCTTTCAAATGGACAATGGAAGCTCGAGAGGCTTTTGAACGGGTCAAGGAAGCAATCTCCACAGCCTCGGTGCTGATTAATCCAGATCAATGCAAAAATTTTATAGTGTATGCTTTTAGTAGCAAGTCCAGTATTGCTACCGTTCTAACCCAAAAGGGTAATGCAGAAGAAGGGGAACACCCAGTGGCGTTCTATTCCCGAACCCTAAAAGAATATGAGGTGAATTATAATTTTGTCGAAATATAGGCCTTTGCAATAGTAAAGGGACTTCAAAAATTCCACCATCTAATTTCCTGCAACAAAGTACTAGTATATGTCGCACATTCTAGTGTGCGTGAATATATCATGGAAGGAGATATCACAAAAAAGGGCTAGTTGGATCACCAAGATCCTGGAATATGACATCAAAGTCAGGCCTACTAAGACTATTAAAGGTAGAGGACTGTGTGAGTATATGGCACATCACGAGGAGGTACCTTCCAAGGAGGAACATCTAGAGCTCGTCTTGATAAATGGATCAGGATCGGAAGACGATTGGCTGATTGATAGAATGAACTTCATACAAACCGGAAGGTATCCGCCAAGCCTCTCATCCCCAAAAAGAAGATATTATCGGCTTCAGAATCACGGGTATACGCTAATAGAAGGAGTTCTTTTTAAAAGAAATTTCAATGGTGTGCTCCTACGATGTGTTACTCTAGAGGAGGCGCAGAGAATCTTCGACGCATTCCACAATAGTGACAAAGGTGGACATTTCTCTGCCAAAACTATTGCCATCAAGATCATGCGAGCTGGCTATTACTGGCCTACACTTTTCAGTGACTCCCACTCTCTGGTAAGGTCTTGTAAAAAAATGTCAGTTCTTCTCTGACAGAAGGAAGAATTCAGCAATGCCCCTCAGACCTATAGTGGCAGACGAACTGTTTGTGCAATGGGGTCTGGACTTCATCGGAATGATCAACCCGGTTTCTAGTGCCGGACATAAGTGGATTCTAACTACTACAGACTACTTCACAAGGTGGACGATAGTTGTTCCCCTTAAGGGTGCAACAGAAACAGATTGTAGACTTCCTCAAAGCACTGGTGACAAGGTTCGGCCCTTCAAAAATGATCATTTCGGACAACGCCAGAGCATTTCTAGGAACAAAGGTATGTCACTTTGCATTAAAGAATGACATATTCCTTAAAACATCATCAAACTATTATCCACAAGGAAATGGTCTAGCCGAGTCAACAAACAAAAGATTAGTCTGACTCCTTCAAAAGGTTGGCTTAGAGTACCAGAGGGAATGGCATAAAAATATTCAAAAAGCGCTCTGGGCAAACCGCATAACCCCTAAGCAAGTCCTTAAGACTTCACCTTATGAACTGGTAAAAGGGAAAGAGGCGATGTTACCTATCTCCATGGAGATGCCAGCAATACAGTTATTGAAATCCTTTAAGATAGAACAAAATGAAGCCATGGAGGTTCGACTCACCAAACTATTGGAAGTACAAGAAAAAAAGGAGAATTCCCTGATGGCAATGACAAGCTATCAACAGGTGGTCAAACGATGGTTTCACAAGAAGGATTTTGACCAAGGTCTAAAAAGTGGAGACTTAGTGTTAAAGTATGACAGCAGGGTTGCAAAGCCAGGTCAGCACAGTAAATTTGATAGTCTATGGGAGGGACCCTTTAAAATCATTCGGTGCAAACAACACAATGCTTTTGAGCTGGAGAATATGGAACATAAACCGTTAGGAATCCCAGTCAATGGGATTTATCTTAAGTTATTCCATTAGGCATTAGGCTCTACTTTGTACATATGTAAATAGCGTTTTTATTTTCTTTCCCGTTGTTTGGCCAGTTCTTTTTCTAAAATTTATTATCGTTCTGTGAAATTAGCTCATTATCATTGGTGGGTGAGACACCAGAGTTTCTTTACACAAAATATATTCATGTACGGAGAAATAACATATAAAACTTGCAGACCCTAAAAAGTTTAAGCACATAAGCAAGAAAGAGCATGGGTTTTCCTTAAAATGAGAGATATATTTATATATATGTTTTTTGGTTACAAAATGGCTGGGGGGTCATATTCCACAGTATGCAAGCATATTGAAGTATATTATATATGATAGCCTTTTATTAGGCTTATATACAGCAGGAGAGTTACATTTTGAGTAGCAGACAAAGGGGTTGTCTATCTGAAGGCATGACTGGCAGCAATTGACGCATTCACTGCAGCGTCCACTTCTTCCTCGTCCACGGGCTCCTCAGCGGCACTAGCAGCATCATTTGGCACAATCGCCATTGGCGGTGGAAACACCAGGTTTCTAAAGTCAGTATACCAGTCTACGTCATAGAAAGGTATCACGTTGTAGCTCTGAAATAGGAAGTGTAGGGCCTGAGTAACCCTCTGCTGGTGTTGGTCACGGGTCTGCAGGTGGAATCCGCTGAGGAATGGAAGCCAAACAATGACAGTTTCTTCTTCAATAAAGCGACGCAGGTCGCTAGCTGTTGGCAGGCCTATCCCATATGTAACATGCGCAACGACCTCACCAAGCCCATTCAAACATTTCTTTAGAAATATTTCTTTAACCAGCTTCAGGATGAGTGGCTGGGGAACGCAAATGTCCAGCATGGACGCTACAAAGTGGGAGCATACGTCGGTATTCACCCTATACTTATCATCATATTCTATGCAATCCTTACCTAAGACCCACTTAATGGCTACCAAAAGTAGAGAATGTTTGTTCCTCGTCATCCTTTTCAGTCTCCTAGTTGAGATCTCACCTAGGAACGCCGTATGTGACTTATAAGAGGTTAGGTGAATTGGGGTATCCATTGTTCTGACACTGTCCCTAGGCTTCCGAGCTAATGCCAAATTTTTTCACCACCTAACCTATGAAAGGACTTGTTTAACACTCTGCTACTGGCCTATCACTTCTCAAAAGCTAAATATGAATTGCTTACTGTTTACTAGCCTATTTATAAAAAAATTGACAAGACCCATGCTAATCCGCTTCATTATGGTAGCTGCTATCTCGAAAGGCGAGTCTACGTTTGCTCGCATTTTTGGGCCAGTTACATCCATGATTGCACAGCTCAGGGCGTGCTTAAGTAAATGAAGTTGATTAAATTTGCTTTAAAAAGGTGGCGCTTGTTGGCTGTAAGATGTATGGCCGTAGGCTATTGTGCCATCTCTTAAGCGCGTCCCAGAGCCCAAGGCGATACTCATATCTTTTCAGGCAGTGATCGTTTGCTTGGCGTAATCATTCCGGCTGGGATATTAATTGTCAGCACATGCTAACGCAGGGTTGGCAAGCCAGTTGCAGGCTCAAGTTCCAAGGAGATAAAGGTGTATCACACAATCACCCAAATGTAATAATGAAATCTGGCCGCCCCAGAATAGCAATCAGTTCATCTTGCACGAGTTGCAAGATTAAAGGTACATGCCGAATTAAATGCAAAAGGCTTGCTTTCGCCTACCACCTTAGGAAGGTTGCTATTATTGCATGAAAATGCTTAACATTTCAAAGTGTTTTTACAAACACAAGGTAAAGTGTAGAGTTGTTTTCTGTCTGTCTATCTAAAGCCAATCATAGTCGCAGGCCAGGAGCTTACAAAATCTTCAGAGAAGGAAAAATGTTAGAATCTTTAGCACAGCCAATGCAGGAGGAAATCAACCAGGAACTATTCACGGCTATTTGTTCTTCAATTGAGGTATATGTCTATGAGGATGTAGTGTACGCCACGCCTAGTATACCCATAAAAATGAGAAAATCCCACACAGAGGAGCTGGATAGACCCAAGAAATGGAGTAACAGAAAAAGGTTAAGGAAAAATGGGACAATATCTATGACCCAAGGCTCGCAAAAAACCCCAAGTCTCTTAAAGAGGTAGCTTGTGCAAGGTTATTAGCAACAAAGGTGGACCAATCCACGACAAGTAGATTCTGGTATAGTGGTCTCCCACAATACATGGTCCCATTAGTGCACTATTGCCCAGAAGTGGTCGATGCTTCTATTCAGCGATATAATCCAGATACCCACTACATTGAAGGCTGTAATTTAAGGGTGCATATCAGCCCAGAGGCCATTTGACACATGTTATGTATCCCAGATCCGAGTAAAAGGAAGGAGACTATCGAACCTTTTCGCCCGAGCAAGGGAGAGAAAATATGGAGGAAGATGAAGACTAGCTCAAAGTTCTTGTTAGAGGAGACTAATAAGATAGGCATCTCAGCAGCTAAAACGCCAAGTATTTCGTTGTCTCGCGGTGCATTTCATGATGATCTCCAGGACGCCATGTCCATGCTAGCCTTTGTTTGCGGCCGAGACTCCGATGAGAAAATAGAAAGCTTTCAGCTGGGACCGACAATGCAATTTCGCAAGCAACACGATCTTTTCTGGTATGATTTTGTTGAATTCATAGTTGAAGAAATGAAACAACAAATTGAGGATTATTAGGCAGAGAAGAAGTTTAGGTTTCTTTCATACCTGGTCCACATGTTTTTGCATCAGAATCCAGATTTCTTTTCCCAATTTTTTTCGCTATCAATTTTTGATGAGCAGAATAAAAGAAAGTCGGTGTCTACATGGACACCTTTCATTTCCGCATCATATGACTATTATGCGTTTGTGAACTATTTCATAGCCCCGATTTTGAATGATTTAATCGGAGAAGGTGATATTGTCCGACTCGATAAAGAGTAGACTAGATTTATGCATAGCTACACCCCTACTTGTGACTGGTTCTTAGGAAAGGATTTTACAATCCTTCGAATGCGGGGTTTTACTGGCAAACTTTTCTTGCTCCTAGCTTGCGTCATGGATAGAGTGCTCTCGCTGGAAATTTTCTGACAGGTGTGTGTCATTGATTTCACTTTCTGTAGTAGTAGAAGGGTCAAGAAGAAGGGATTATTCACTTGTCCAAAGAATTTCAAGTCAATAACTCTGATTAAAAAATAATTGCACAAGTTGTTAGAAGACAAGCTGGCACATTTAGGGTTGGTACTGGTAAACGATAAGTGGGAATACAACACTTTCAACGACTTGTCGGTGCCACATATAAAAGTTACCCATATTTCTCGACCATATTGGGAGAAGCGGCGTAACCCACGAATGGATAGAGATGAAGATTTTGTAGAATTAGCGTAAATTCCTATGCCAGACACTAGAGGCCCATGGCACAAATTCTACTTTTCTGTGGCCGTGGCCAAGGATAATGTTCCCATGGAGCGCAACATGTATAACAAGTTGAAGAGGGATGAAGAATGGAGTGATGAAAAGATAAAAGCTTTCTAGAAGTATCATCATGAAGTAGCACAGTTGGATGCACCTTACAATCAGCTAAAAGATGACCAAAAATTTGAAAGATGGTGGAAGGAAGGCCACCCAGCCCGAGCTCTAGTATTGATAGGAGTGAAGAGGGGGAGGAATCCGAGGAGCAAGAAGAAGCGGCGGCATCTTCTTCCTCAACGCAAAGGGGCAAGGTCTTTGGGCATGCCGCCTATGTGGCCACGAACGTACGTTTTAATATATCGAGAGGCTCGCAAACACACACTTAGGCTACTAAACCAACCAGACTAACACCTCAGCAGATCAGTTCGGCTGCCGAAGTTAGTGAGCGTCCGTCTGGGAAAAGGCAACGCATGAAAAGTATTGTTGGAGGGGTTTTGCAAGAACCCGTCGGAAGAGATACACCTGCTGCTAGCCAGATACTAGAGTTTGCGGGGGAGTCACGAACGATCCTGGAGCCACCGTCGACCAATCAACAGGTATATTTCGCTCCTTCTTCTCTTGCATCTCATTCCTTCGTATCCACCCTTGCTTCACTGACAACTCCTGCCATAAGTCTGAACCCTCTACTTTCTGCTTTTGGTCCAACTTATTCAGTTGTATTCACCCAGTTTTCGCAGACCCACCTATTTGTAATTACTCCTCCGAGTATGCTCATGCCTGCCACTGCCGCTCAGACTTTCCTTGCCTCGCTTTCAGAAAATGTTCCCCCTGTCGGTGCCCATTATTTTTCCACTATGCTTACTGATCCTCTTCCATTGCAACAAGTTGACACCCCATTAGCAACTCCCCTTTCTCGGCCAATGAGCCTTATGGCTGAATCCCCGATTCAACCGCCACAAATGCCTAGCCCTGCTGATAGTTCTCAGACCAAACTATGGAACGTGTCGTACTTTTCTCCATAAACAGTCACTCTCCACAAAAAAAAATGTTTGTGCCTATGAAGGTTACTTATCCCTATGCCCTGCCTTCTGGTGCTCCTTTTGCAGGTGGGCTAGTTTCATCACCATCTAAATTCATAGCACAAATAGATTGTGGAAAAGAGGCACGCGCGAATAGAATGAGGAAACACAAGGCAAAGGATGACAATGCTACCACTGAGCTGAGAGTAAAAGCTATGTATGATGAAGCCCGACAAGAATTAAAATTCACAACCATGTACCCAAGGGTAAGCAAGCCTTAAAGAGAAATGCAACCCGAAGACTATGAGATCTATGCTGTCGGACTTGACATGAAGGTAGCTCGGCCACAAGATAAGGTTGAAATCATGGAGGAAATGCAATGGGTAGTCACTTCCGACTTCCTCAAAACTGGTCGTCAGTTAAAGAAAAAGGATGAGCAACTTATGGCAGCCAGGGAAAGGGTGAGTTTTTTGGAAACAAAGGAGAAATCCTTAGAGGCAGATATCGCCTGAATGACTGAAAGGGCTTTGACAGTAGAGAATGAGAGGAACAAGCTTCATGGTGAAATTGCGAAGGCTCAAGTTGCTAACCTAGGCATAATAAAAAAATTGTAAAGCAAGAACCAAGAAGCGCGACAGAGCCTACAGTTAAAACAGGAAGAGCTTGAATGCCTCCGCCTTGAGCATAGTCATGGGATGGCACAAAAGGGTGAGGAGTTGGAGCACCTAAAAGAGCAGTGTGAGCAAAGAGTATAGGAGAAAGAGGCTTAATTTAAAGGCTTGAAGGCTAAACTAAAGGAAGAACTCTGAGAGACAAAAGTTTCTCTGGAAGAGCAATCAGCGAACCACTCCTAAGCTGAGCAGAATTGGAATAAAGAAATGAGCAACTATGCGCAGCAGCTGGCGTCCGAGAAAAGGAAGAAGGCAGAATTGGCTGAGGCCCTTATTTTGAGAGACGCAGAGATTTCTTCGCTTAAAGTCTCTCTGTTCCTGCCCTTGCTCAACTTGATGTCATTTTGCTAGTTAGGCAATTATACATTTCTCACTGGGAGAAAGTCAAGACCTTTTGTTTAACACTATAGCCTACCCTCCAATTTATCGACAAAGCATCAAAGCTCAATCAAGAGGCAAATAATACCATTGTGTAGTTCCCACGTTTCATCCTAGAGAAGGTTCCCGAGGCGAGGGACTTGCTCAACAAGTTATACTCTGTCTCAGATGAAATCCTTGCTGGGGCGGGTATCGAACATCGGGACGCTACAACTCAAATAGCAAATAAATTCATTCATTGTCACTTCGCTTTTCAGCACACTAAGGCATCCGCGACTTTTCTAAGCAAGGCACTAGATGGCATACAGGGAAGTTTCACCGAATTGGACAGGATGGGGGCTGTCGTCCCCATTCCTCGAGGATGGCTCTATTGCCACAACTACACAAATTGTTGAGGTTATTGAGTAGAAGGAAAATGACCCGGAGGCTTTCAGGGAATTCAGCAGCTCCCCAACAGCAGCCGATATTAAGGCAATCATTCATCCACTCTCGCAGCTGCTTTTCCATATACAAGCAGGTGCCGGTCTACTTGATGTGTTGCCTCACAAAGAAGCTATTGATCTATGCGGAGCACAAGAAAATTTGCGCAACATAGCCAAGCCGTCTGAAAATGAATGGTCGCCCTTGCAAGCAGCTCTTTCCAAACTCTGAGTCTATTATCCCTATACATAAAGCTCTGGTCTGCAACACCAGAGAGATTTTTTAGATTCTTTGTTCCTTATTTGAAATGCCCTTGATAGTGGCCAAAGTTGTTAAAATAAATATTTCAGTAGCTTCCTTTGGGTTTCTTTTGTATTGTGTGTGTGTCAGCCTGTGCATCACCGAGTTTATTCGGCTTTCCATCAAGTTTTGATCTGCCACTTTGCGTATCTTCTCTTCGCAACTTTGGGTAACAGCTTTCCTTTTCGGGTCCTGAGGAGCTGCGCTGGGTGTCCACGTGTCGTGCTTGTGGGAGGTTTTATTCTTCTTTCTTTAAAAGTCTTTTCGGGTTGCGAAAGGCTTCCCTGGAGCCGTCATTTCTAAAGAGTGTTAGAGGATCCTACATCATGTTACGTGGCAGTGGATCGCAAATCTTTCAATGCAGTAAGGAAATAAATAGTCACGGGCAGCGAAACGCTGCCACACGTCTATCGCACCTGGTTGATGCAGCTTTCTCTCCACTGTGTTAAGGATCTCAACCCATTGGACATGTGTTGTATCTTTGCAAATCTCTTGACAGTAATGCAAGAGGTTTTCATATGGGCAGCGGGAGGCTGCCACGTGCCTTACAACTAATCTATTGAGCGAGCGATAGGTGGGCTGAGGGGGATAATGCTATTGGGTGCCGCTCGTCATAAGTCATTTACAATGGTAGATGACACTTGTCGCCTCGAGCCTAGCTGGGACCACTGCCATCATTACAAAGGATGCACCTACACCTGGATGACTGGATGTTGTGTTTTAGCTCGATGCCATTGTAACGGCCTTGGGAATCTTCTAATTCAGGCATCATTGCAGGAGATTGTGGGATCTTTTCTGTTGCAGTTCTCCAAAGCGGTGGGAGTTTTCTCTCCTGCTATATATACTCTCTCTGTCGACAAGAGAGGGGGTGGTAGTTAATTTTTTTTTTTTTGAAGAGAAACACTTTAGTTTTAGCAAAAGATACGAGGCCTCTTTTACTATTTTATTTGCAAGACACTGTCAAATTGTGCCAATTATTAGGGCTTTATACTATCTTAAGCATTTCATTTTAAAGACTTTTATATATGTTGAATACAAGCTTGCTTATCTAAATCATGTCTAATGACTCTTCTTAGTAGCGAGAATGTATGCAATATTATTTTATGTCAATAAATGAATTGTCTATACTATAGTTTTAAATCTCTGACATTTTGGAACGCAACGACACCATTCAGGCCCTTAAATCTATGATTTATCGTGCCCATCAGTAATTTTGGCGCATTGCCTTAGATTAAACTTTGTTTCATTATATATGTTTCTATTTTCTCTTTCCAAAAACCATTATAGAAGAAGTCAGCTTCTTTAAAACCCGGAGGTCACTCAGTTTGGTGCAAAGGGGTCCCCCTTGAACTGAGTTTCCCATAAGACACTGTTACCTCGTCAATTTTTGGTGTCAACAAATATCATTTAGCATTTGTAGCTCGTAAATGATTGAACATAAGGTATTGACAATTGGAGGTGTGCATTCAATTTGATTTATTTTTATAATGATTTTAGTTTGAACTGGTTCATGTTTTTCATATCTATCACATAAGAGAAATAATTTTAGCTATATTGATTTCAAATTTTTTTCCCTTTGATTTTTCACTTATGCACTTGTACCCTAAAATAAATGCAATAATTTCTCATTTTGTAGATCTATGATGATTTTTTTTTAAACAAAGATATAGTTATGCCAACAAATAAAAAAAATTGTAGTAGCTTTTAATCTAAAATTTTGGCTCTATAATGATTTATTTCTCTTCAAGCACATTTGGACTAGTCAATATGAAGCATATCTTCATTTTAGCATAAACCCCAATTTTACATAGAAATGTGAAGAATTGGGCACCCCACAATTACTATTTCAACACAAACTATGAACTATGAAGCTCAGGTAGCTTTTCTAGTAGTTATGTAACAACCTAGATAAGCAAGGCAAATTGATTAGGTTGTGAATTCTAACAGTGGATATACATATATTTTTTATGTGCAACATTAAGGTTGAAATTGCAATAATATTCTAAGTATGGTCTCTTATATGAGCTTGTAATGATGAAAATTGTGCCTTTACAATGGTTATACTTAAGATGAAATAATGAAGGGAAAAGTTACCTAGTAGTTTTTCTACTCTTAGAAATGAAATTAACATGATAGTTTCAAATATTTTTTCTTACAACAATTTAAATTTTAAGCAAGCTTTCCTTTCAAAATAAATCAACAAGAAAATGATACCAACATTTTTATTTTAAAAATTATTTTCAATTTTTTCCCTTGGTTGTTAAATGTGATTTATTTCATATATTTGCACAATATATTTTAAAAGTAATAAATTTGTTGTTGGCTTGTAGGGATAACCTTATTGGAGGGTTTGCCATTACAATTTGTTTCTCCAAAATGGATAAGAATTCATCCTTCTCAAATTGATAATTGTGGTAGGTTTAAGCCTTTTGATGGTATACAAAGCATTCCAAACCTTCGTTGCAATAGGAGACTACTTTAAAATCTTAAAACATGCAATAATGAGATCTACATGTCATGAATGTAATAATGTGGTTTTTTAATACTACTTGTGATGCAAAGACTTACTAGCTAGTCACAAGCATAATCAAGGACATAATTGGAAGTCCCAAGAGAAAATGTTAAAACCAAATTTGCATGACATCCCCAAACTACCTAGGACTAGATATGAGACCTTGGTAACATTATTTCCTAGCAAGATAATTTCCATTGTTCAAACTAAGTTGAATCAATCAAGGTGAACAATGAATGGTAGCTTTACATAGTCATATTACTTAAGGGCGAAGTCTTGAAGTAGATATTACACTAAACATTATTTAAGTTTTTAGTAGTATCTTCTTTTGAGAAAGATGTATTAGTTTTTAAAGTGACTCACGACCTTATTTAACAAATATTTTAAAAATAATAATTCTTAATGTACTTATCTTTATTCATGTATATGTGCACAAATATGAATGACTAACAACAAAATCATCTTTCTTTATCCCTATTACAAATGTTCAATAATTAATATAAACTTATCAAATGCTACACAATAGGGTTAGAGCATAGTCGGTCAATCATGTTATCTACCATATGGTGTTTTTCCCTCGCTTCTTATCTATTAAAAAAAATAAAATGAAATTTTAGTAAATAACATGAAATAAAATTACATGAAGAATTTAGAATTATAAGGTTGCTTTTGTTAATGTATATAGGGTCATTATTCACCTAGTTAGCTAATCACCTTTCTAGGATTGACATATTCACACTTATAACTTAAGTTTACTTAGGATTCTTATAATTTTGTTTCACTTCATGGCATTGAGACATGTGTCCTCATCACTTGAGATGCCTATTGCATGTATATTTTACACTTACACACTTGCAAGTGAGCTTGCACTTGTGTTCCATCTTTGGAGGGTTACTCAATTTTTATATCCTACCTTCTTATCTCATCTATCTTGCATCTATAAGAAAGGCTCATTATTGTATATTTACAGTCTTCATTTGTATATTGATAGGAATACTAGTGTGCTCATATTTTATTCACTTGTGGAAGGTTGTTTCATGCTTTCAAATCTTGGCATTCTCCATCATGGTATCAGAGTCGTGAGAGCATGTTCCTTCTTCTATCAAAGTGACTCCCACATAGCCCTATCAATGGAGCATCATGGAGCCAAATGGACACCACCATTACATCTGGAAGGCTCGAGAAACAAAGAAATGCATTTCATTTTGTCAAATTTAGTAATCTTTGATTTTTGCAATTTTTTGCCTGTTGTATGAAAAAGTAAAAAATAAAAAATAAAAATAGCAAAGGCCCAATTTGTTCTCTTCCTATCTACCCTTTTGGGTCAACATATTTTTTTTGCAAAGATTTTGGTCATTTTGACCTATTTTCAAGCAATTTATGGTCTATTCGACCTATTTTACTAGGTATTTGGCCTATTTGTTGGTTTGTAGCATCTTCTATTTTGTAGGTTTTAAATATCCTTTTAGCATGCATTTGGCTCTCATTTACCTATTCGTCATCCATGGCTTGGTCTTCATCTTGCATTCATGTGTTGGTTTAAAGACATTGGAGGTGTTTTGCATTATGTAGTGCATGAGAGCAACCTACATTAAAGGCATTTCATTGAAAAATTGTGTTGCAAATTAGAGTTAGCCAAGTGCATCTCAATATACCTTGAATAGCTTGAAGTTTTGAAGATATAGAGCTACAACCCCCACAGTCTCCATACACCATGTGCCAAAGTGATATCAAGTTCTTTTGTGTTTGAGATATCTATTTTTTGAGTTTTTTGAGCAAGAGGGGAATAGTGTTATGACTATCCGATGGAAAATTTACCTTCTTTGGGTTCACCAAGCACCTGCGTGGTGTAACACTATGCCCATATGCAATCCCCTAATACTCTATGATAGGTTCTATATTTGTCATTTATCTAAATCAATAGACACACCCCTTGTTGAGGTGGTTTTTCCTAGCTCGAGGGTCTTTGTTGGAACTTGTGTAGGCTATCATCCAATCAACCTCTACAATCCAACCACACCATTTATTTTACAAAATTGAGGCCAAAGTCAAATTGGAAAGGTTTTTTCCATTTTCGATCTACACAGGCATTATATCTCATTCCATTAGCTTGGTTAACCAAACCTACCAATGGCCTCTCTACACAAAGCAAGTACCTCCAACGACTTGCACACATGTTTTTGTACAACTTTGTAAGGAGGTCTATTAGCAAGGGACTCAAGTGCTTTGTAAACTCCTCACTCATCTTCTTTTCACGTGTAGCCTTGAGCTCTCCCACAGGTGCCTATCAATCCCTAATGGAATCCTTTTACCAACACTCCAATGACCTCCTTTGACCAAGGAAAACTATGACTTGCCTTTGACTTGTTCTTGATGGTTACAATTAGCATTCAATTGTAATTTTTTAATTTTACAATCTGTCAAAATTAAGATAGTAGTTTATATTAATTGTCAAGTGCTTGTAAATAGGGGGTCTTTTTATTTTTTTCATAACTTACAAACGGGGTTGGGGGTATATTTTCAAGTGTAAATAGTTTACAAGAAGCTAGTTTTTCTATCTAAAATTTAGTGTCAAGACGATTTCAAATTTGTACTTCTTTAATATGTTTTTAACCTTTGAAAATCAATGTACTTTGTGCAAATTTCGATAGGGCATAACTTTCACCTTGTTTGTCAAAAATTGACAATTTTTTTTTTAAATTCATCAAAATTTCTCAAGGATTTTAGACTTGTACTCAAAATTAAGTTTTGGAAAGCCTATTTTTCATATTTGTAAAAATTTATGTGAGCTATAAATGGATGATTTGGCTTGCAAACTTAACAAAAGCTTGTAAATATTGTCTTGCATCTTTCTAGGGGTGTCAACATTTAGATATAACACAATTTTGGAGAGTTTTCTAAGGAACATTCAAGTGACTTGTTGTGTGTGCATCATGGATCCAAAAAATTGACTTGTTAACACCACATAATTTCCACACTTAGAAAGTTAAAGTACAATAATGTCTTCAATATAAGGGTTTATGGAAAATGGTCAATAGACAACAATTGTAGCTTAAAAGATATTTTGAACAATTTACTTATCGAAACAAGTTAGATGAGGCAATGGGAATCATTGGTCTCCATGTTTCTAATAACTTGCAATTCCATATTGCAAAATTTACTAGTCCTAAGAAAATATGAGACACATCCAAAGATCTCTTTATATATTTGATGAGTTCAAGATAGTACAATTGGATGCTAAATTAACAACATTGTCTCCATATTCATACTCATCTATTGAATATTTCTTGGTCCAATTTAATTCTTTGCTTTCTTGACTTAAGGGTTGTGGTAAAATAAAAACAAACAAAGATTGTGTATTCTTGGTATTTTCAAAGTTAAAAGGTCCTTATCAAATATTTGCTTCTTCTTTCTACTTTATTAAGGATGCTCTTGGAACAACATTTATAGTGCCTTGTTTTGAGTTGTTTTGTGATAAACTCACACAAGTTAATATTTATGGATGTTATCACCTCTTCAAAATTCAAGAATTAGTTGCTCAATCATATAAGGGAATGAAACAAACTAAGGATCAAGGTAAAGGATAAAATTCAAAGACTCCATTGGATTCAACTCCCTTGTCAAAATGGAAAATTTTTAAGGAGAAGCCCAAATGTACTTATTGTAAGAAACTGGGGCATGAAGAATGCCAATATTATAAAAAGGAAACTGATGAATAGAGGCATCTTCTTCAACAAAATCAATTCTAATTACCTACATCCAGGACAAGTGATTCTTCTTTTTCTCCATCCACGTCATCCATTTATTCAATAAAAGATAAGAATAAGGGCATGACACTCTCTTGCTTCTGAAAATAACACATCACACAAGTGGCTTCTTGATTATGAGACATCACATCATATGGTTGCATCTAGGGAAATATTTTCCATATTTAATATTTATTCATTCCCACCGATATTGATGGCAAATAAAACCTATATGTTAGCTCTTGAAAAAGGATCTATTGATATTAGAGAAGAAACATTCAATTATGTACTTTATGTACCTACCTTATCCAATATTCTCATTTCCATTTATCAAATTACACATGGTGGCACAAGAAAAATAGTTGATTTCACACCACATTTTGTGATTGTATGAGATTTGCAAAGTAGAGACACCATTTCCATAGGTCATGTTGATCATGATTCCAAAATATACTCCTTTTCTTCCTTTGGTTCTATTGAATTTGATGATGGTTTGAGTATAAATGACATTGATACCTTCAATATGCATAAGGAGATATAGTTTAGTTACTTGAACCTTGGATTTTTATCTTCCTAATTGGTTCCTTCACCTTACATCAATATCACATCTCCTCCACATTCTACTTCTTCAACATTGAGTGTACCTACATCGTTGGTTTCTCACAATTCAAGACAACAAGATATTTAGGATTGTGTTTCCACTACAATTGATTGGGATGATTACTTACATGGAGTATCATACTTGTTTAGTGAATCTTGTTTTATAGAATTTCCAATCACCTTTTATGACAACCACATCAACTCATCTACATCGTTGGTTTTTGTTCTACATCAACCTTCACATGGAGAATTTGATAATATTTTGGAGATTTCACATTGCCTTTGGTTCTTGTGCATCATTCAAACATATTCTTCTCACATGGGAAGATTTCATGCACCTATCTATAGTTCATCTTCTTCCATGAGGAATAAATGTTGTTCAACATTCATGGATCACATTTTTAATTCTTCTTCGAGCATCACTCAATAGTATAGGTTATGTGACCTTATGCAGGGGCTTGATGGTCTCTTTCTATTTCTCCTATGGAGAGAAGATTTCTTATACTTGTGTGATAGAAGTAGTCCTTGGGGGTTCATTATTAGTACTCCATCTATTACTTATCTTCTCCACTTATAAATTTCATTGCATTTACATCATTTCTCTTTTAGAGAGAAGTTTTATTTCCCACTAATTCTCTACTCTTCTCCACGTTATGATAAATTTGCACATGAATACTTAACATGGCCTAGTAGCTGAGACTAGTCATATTACTCCCTAAGTTTCACTTAAGGGGGTGTTAGTGTAATAAATTCATTATTCGGATAATTAGCTAATCAACTTTCTAGGATTGACCTATTCACACTTATAGCTTAAGTTTACTTAGGTTTCTTATAATTTTGTCTCACTTCATAGCATTGATACATGTTTTTTCGTCACTTGAGACACCTATTTTATGTATATTTGACCTCACACACTTGTCTAGTGAGCTCACAAGTTTTCCATATTTGGAGGGTTAGTCAGTTGTTTTGTCCTACCTCATCTACCTTGCATATATAAGTAAGGCTCATCATTATATATTTACACTCTTTATTTGTATATTGATAGAAATGCTATTGTGCTCATATTTTATTCACTTGTGGAAGGTTGTTTCATGCTTTCAAATCTTGGCGTTCTCCATCAACTTCCTCCTATTAGCATAAGAAAATTAGCATTTATGGTTGCACCAAGAGTGAGGTTTCCTACATTCTTACCAAAAATATTAACAAAAACTTGGTTTGTTTAAATAATTTAAAATATGAAAATTGCAAATCCAAAATCATGAATCATAAATAATGAATGACATAGATAACATGTAGTTATTTAATATCATGGGAGGTAATTAAAAGACAAAGAAGACCTAATCAATTCTTAGCATTACTTGCAGCAATAACATAGGAGTGCTAGCCATGATATGGGTTGTCTAGTTGGTGTATGAACCTAAGGAGAAATAAAGTTGTGGATATAAATACCCATTCCTCTAAAAGGATGTTGTTGATGGTGGTTTTAGCACAACAAACTTGTTAAGAAACAATGAATTGTTAATCCTCTTGAAAAGCAAGTTTTCCTACTCCAATGTTCCTTTTAAGTTAGGTCTTGACTGTGATGGATAGCTAAGTGGTTCATGTGAACTTGTTCAACAAGGGTCCTGGGTGATTTAGATATTTTGAAAAATATATTCAAGACATGCAACAAAAATAGAAAGATGTATTTCATTGAATTCACAACTAATTACATGTTAGTGCATAATATCTATATTATTATTGTGCTCTTCGTAGAATTCAAGATATTATAAAAATAAAGATCGAAATATTTAGGGTTGAGAGAGAAATTTAAAGAACAAACTTAAACTTAATGGAAAAAGATGAATATTTTTTACTTATCAATTCTAAATGGTTAGTAAAAATCACAATAACTAGTACCAAAGTAATAATTATTCACTCAATCACTATTAATACTAATGTAATATTCAAAGGAAATTCACAACCTCAAGATTTTGAATTCATATCAAATTAAATCACCATAAAACATGCGTAGATATGAGACAAGACTGTATTCAATATCACAATAACAAGATTGATTTCACCAAGTTATTCAATTCAAGAAAATAAAATAAACATGTCAACGCTAATTATCAAGATCCATATGCATGCACCAGGTGTAATACTTTGATATTTTATTAAGACTCGCAATATACAATAAGAGAAATCCAAACTAAAGTTGTATGTATTTATTAAAAACAATATGATTTTTAATCCTTTACAATTACCAAACCTCCAAAATATATAGAACCATATGTCCCATGATTTAAGGATCTAAAAAAAGCTAATTGCATGTTTAATTGGGGTGATCAACCTTTATTTGGAAATAAACTTAACGAAACTAAACAACTCATTTATGAACTGGAGTCTAACTAAAAATTTAACGCTAGATTGGTGTTTTACCACATGGGCATTGAATTATTATAAAATTGATTTAAAATACAAATAAAGTTTAATAGTTCAACTTAATCAATATTAAGAAATCTTTCTAAAAAAGCATTAATAACTTTGTTCATAGTATCCATAGGAGGACCCCAATGATGCCTCAAATTTATCCTCTACGAGAAGGCGAAGCTCTCTAAATTTTCTTGCAAGTTGATGAATCTCGCAAGTTCCTCTTGGAATACCCACAACTTTCTATTACGGGTCATCATTCAATCAATGGTCGCTTGAGTGAGCTGATCTTGCAAAGACTCCTCTAATTATCTAACCATCCTACTCGGAGATGCTACTAGGGACGGGGTTTCCCAAAAATTGCATCCCAAGTTCTCCACAAATTATTTTATTTTTACCATAGCATGTTCACTAGCTTCTTGTTGCTATTCAATTTGTGTTTGCACTTGTTTAGAGTCTTTACTCTCAGTTGCCTAGCTTTCAACCATTATTTTGGATTATCTTGATCCTCTTCTTCTATGACAACAACCTCTAGCAAATATTCTAAAGGAGTAGCCTTTATTTTCTATAAAATTTGGGTGTAACCATCCCAAACCATTAAATCTTTATTTATTTCTAGCTCCATTTGGTGAGCTAGACTAGCTTCATCACTAATGCAATGATAAGATTTTATTGTATTTTTCAAAACTTTGTTGGCTAAGGAATGTAGGTCATCTTTCTATCCCTCAACAACAGTTACCCAACCCTCGAGGTCTTGATGTAGAGCTTCTCTTTTTAATGCAGCTTTCAGTGTTGGAACAAGAGTAACTGAATCAATAGGCCCAATTAAATTGTCAATACATTTTGTTAACTGAGCTACCTAAGACTTGAGTTATTTTGTGTTTTCATCTTTTTGCATCCTTTTGAGGACAATGGACACAACCATCTATAATGATTGTTGTTCCCCTTCTCTAGTTTGGACACCTAGGTCTACCTATTGTATTTGGTAATCTTCAAGCAACATGTTCGATTCAGGCTTGTCTACCATTGGAATAGAAATTTGTGCTATTTTGTTCCTATTATCACCTAAAATTGCACCCTTGTTGAACCTGATGTTCAACACCTCAGTGTAACATGGGAAGACCTCTAAAGATGTGGGTTTCTTGTAAACAAAGTTCAACCTCCGGAGAAGGCCGACTTCCTATGGTGTCACCTAACTACTGATTGTGTAAAGGGAAAGGGAGAAGAAGTATATAAAAATGAAGATTAAAACCTATGGTGATGCACCTAAACATTACTTGGATTTGAAATCATACTTCATACACTTGGTTGCAATGACTGAAGATAATTTTGCACAACTCACTTCTGTATATATTTTTGCAAAAGTGTTTCACAAACAGGTCTTGGTGCTAAGATTCCTAGAATGAAAGTTAATCTCACATCTAAAATTCATTACATCTTTTGACACAATTTGTAACCTGCAAAAACATGCTTTCTGCATAAAGGTTCTAAAATCTGAGACAAAGCTCAAAGGAAATAAACATTTACCTCACTAAAAGCTTGATCAATCAGCTGACTGAACACAAACATGCAAAGAGAAAGTAGGCAAGAGCTTCAAATCAATAATAATCAAGGTCTTTACTGAATCTCATCTCCAAAATTGAGTTACAATTTTTTGCTAATCTAAGAGAGGACTGTAAAAGTAACAAAACTTCAGAAAAAGCATAAGGAGAACTCCTTTACAAAGAGGCAAAAATGCCTTATATACAAGAAGATGTCGGCCCCTCAGGGCTTTATAAAAATATCAGCGCTCAAAAAGATCTGCCCTTAGATCTTTTTCTAAATCGAGCTACTTTTGCATTCAATGTGTATCCTCGTTGTCCACTCTTGAATATCCTTTATCGGTCGACATCCCAGCTATCCCTGTGACTCATGGGTTGGTTGAATTCATGCCACATAGGTCTTCAGGTGGTCAAAGGTCGGTCCATTAAAATAACATGTCGGTGAGACACTAATTGTGTCTCCCCGATGCGATTAGACCCTTCAATGGTTATCAACATAGCTCATGATGATCGGCAAGACCACATAGCGAGATCAAAAGTTATAATGACATCCATAGTAGTTGTCACCCAGACCATCGGCAAGACTTTTTGCTTTCAGGAAGACCTTATGGCAAGCCCTCAGGAGTCATACCGATATCTCTTTCTATCGTTGAGACCTCCTTCCCTTGGTGAGACCTTTCTCCAAGCGCATTTCACTCTCCCTGAGCTCCTACTTGTTTGGCAAGACCCTCACCCTTCGGCGAAACCTTTTGTCGAACTTCTTTCCTTCGCCGATGCCGCTCCACTTCGATGAGATATCTTGTCGATGAGACCCTATGGCAAATGGCAAGAGTCTTACCGATGGCCCCTTCTATTTTGGCAAGACCATTAGTAGTCGGCAAGACCTCACACCAAGCGCCAAACATTACATCGAGCCCCCTTTGTTTCGACGAGACCACCCTCAGTCAGGGAGACATCTCCCCGAAGACATCACCATTTGCCGAGACCACACCATGTCGGCAAGACATTTCACTTTTGGGAAGACCTCGTGTCGAATTCATTCTGCTTCGGTGAGACCACCTTCGGTTAGTGAGACATTACACCGACCGAGCCTTCTGCTAGCAAGTGCAACTCCTTTGGCAAGACTTCGCCCTGTCGGCCAGACGTCAAAACGATGTCAAACTCTCTCGGTGAGGTCACTTCATCTTGGCAAGACCTTATCAGGTCAGCAAGACATCACGACGAACACCTTCTTTCGCCGATGTTGCTTCCTCTCTTGTCAGGGAGACCACCACTAGTCAGCAAGACCTCTCGCCGAGCTTGTTTCCTTCGCCAAGATCGCTTCACCTCGGTGAGACCTCACCTCGACAGTGAGACCTTACAGCGAAGCCCCCCATACCGTCGCCGATACCTTGGCTTGTCGGCCAAACCTTTCAACGAGCTCCTTTGTTTTGCTGAGACCTATGTTTGTCGGTAGGACATCTCCCCAAGATCACCATCCTACCCTGAAGGCACTCCACTTCGGTGAGACATCACGTCGACCTCAATCCCTCTCGATGAGACTTTAGCTATCGGTGAGACCCTATGCCAAAAGCATAACGTTTTGGCAAGCTGAAAGCACCTTGGCAGGACATCATCTGGTCGGGAAGACCTCACAGCGGGTGACCATAGTCTGAGCGATGTCCCTTATCATTCGACAAGACTACCAGCGGTCACAAAGACCTTTCACCGAACGCCAAACATTTCATTGAGCCCCTTTGTTTTAGAGAGACCACCTCTTGGTTGGAGAGACATCTCCCCGAGCGCAAAACAATCCCCCCAACGCCAACTCCTTTCGGTGAGACCTTTATCCCTTCGACGAGATGTTACCTTGAAGGAAAACCATTTCACTGAGACTTCCGCCATTCAACCAAACCTCTCCCCGATGACACCCTTCTTTCGGCAATGCTAGCCTTCTGCACAAGGGTTGGCATGACTTCATCAGTTGAGGAGACATATAATAACCCACGGTGAATAAAAATGTCTGGGCTACCTAAGGATTTTTGAATGAATATAGCACAACAACCAGTCAACAAGAGATCTAGCTGGTCTTAGCGACTTTCATCCTTAGGAGTTTTATGCAAAATCTGAAGGAAGGAGGATTTCCAATAGACTTCCCTATGAAATAACATTAGATAAAGACTTTCCAAATGAAATGCGAACACCTGCATGTTGGGATCAACCCTTATGGGAGCCACATTTAACCCATGTGCCAAATTTAAACATGATTTCCCCTGATAGAGCCTGTAGGTAAAAATTGGGTAACATTTATGGCGACCTTTGTTGGATGTTTGCCTACTAAACATGGAAACCAGTAGTCTAGGCCTATCCATTGGGCACAGAGTCATTGGTAAAACTAAGGAACGGACTTGGAGCAGCCTTGCACATGGCTATAACGCATTTGTAACTCAAGAACAAATCACTTAGATAATTATTGAAAACAAAAAAAGTTGTTGAATGGAAACTACTTATTTGTGTTGGAACAACACTTAGGGAATTGAAACAACAACTAAACTTACCCTATACTAACCAGTAAGAAATTGGTCAAACAAAACCATTCACAGGATGGTTGAAATAGCTACCCTTTCTTCTCAAAGTATAATGACTAGCATGCTTAAGGACAACCGATTAAAAGTGAAAAATAGAAAAAGGTTTAACAAGACGATGCACTGCTTCTTGAAAGAGGTGAATGAGTTCACTTACCTCACTAGACATACCATACATATCGTCAGCCAGAGGAGGATAGGTGAGTTGAACATACTCTTGTTTGGCTGCAAGTACATCCTTTATGCCACTTTTAGTTGTGGCTCCATATGTGAGGGCTTGATTAACCATTGGCAATTTATTAAAATCCATTTGGGCCAAATCTCTAATCGGACAACCTCTTGTAAAGACAAAAAATGAGCTCTCCTTGCTGGTCTCTTGCCCATTCACTACTGTTTTATAGCCCTAGCTAGAAAAATCTAACCCCTGTGACTGGCTCAGTGAGATAAAAGAAGCTTCTTCAGTAAGCTCGAGTTTTTCATGATTAGCTTCATCAAGAGGTAATAGTTCAACACCCAAAATAGTACAAAAAGTTTCTAAATCATTCCAAAACATATCCTCTTCAATTTCCTCTTTACTCTTCTGAATAGAAAGACCAAAATCAGGACTAATGCAGTTCTCATCTAGCTTTGACAAAGCATCAAAATCACCCTCCTTGTAAAACAGTAAGTCCAGTTCGGGGACTTGTTCAACTTGATGGGTATTTTCATGCAAATCAGAATGTGGCTCTCCCTGAACAATACTACTTAAACCTCCTTGTTCGCGAGTAAAGACTTTAAACTCACCCTCACCTTTATGCAACAATAAATCAACATTACCTCCATCGACCTTATGTTGGTCCAATTCTTCATCCTTGTCAATGAAGTAAGGCAGATCATCAAATGAGAAGATTAACTATGCCTTTTGATTCTCAACTATGTTCATTACAACAAGTTGCTCATCCTGATTCTCCTCACCTTCTTGCAAAAACTTAAACTCCTCATTTTCCAGTGTTGAGCAAAACTCGACAATTACCTCCTCTCCATCAAGCTGAGAGAATAGAGATATTCCCTTGTTACAAGTTTTAAATTGACCTTTCTCAACAACTACCTCCATTTCGTCCTCTTGTCGTCCAACTTGAACCTGAGAGATTTCCTCCTATCCAATTATTTGCTGCTGCAATTGATGACACTTAATGGCTAAATGCAAAAGATTCACATTCTTAAGCTTCTCCCAGAGGATTAAGCTATCTTGATCAATAAGTTGCTCCTCCCCTACTTTCTTTTTGATAGAAGCTTCATTATGTTCAAAGCCTGGAACATTGAATCTCGTGTAGTGAAGTCCTTCTTCAAAGAAAGGATTTGAAAAGGAAGCAGTTGATTGGGGCATTTGAGAAAGTTGTTTTTTAGGAGAGTTGGACTGACTTTGTTCAAATTCTTGTAATAAATGGGATCCTCTTTGCGTCTCAACCTCCTGCTGATGAATATAAGCTTGATAAGCAAGCTCCTCCTGCTGCCTGTTGACCTCCTACTGATTTTCAATTTCTTCAAAATGCTTTTGGAAATATAAGGACATATTCTCTATACTCATTTTATCCAAATTTTGAGGCTCATATGAAGAATAAATTTGTTGATTGGAGGTAAAATAACCCTCCTGGGGTTGTTGATGAGCATAAGCATGCCGCTGCTGAACTTGCAGGGGTGGGTGGGTAGGCCAATTGAGCTTGCTAGTAACCCGCTACTACATAATTATTTTGAGTAAAACTAGCGGTATCTTCAATAGGGTATGACTGATAAAAAGATGTAGGCACAATACCTTCATGAAATGGTGAATGGTAAGACATACTATCATGAAACCAACACTTAGACTGCTGAAACCAGCTACTTTAGGCTTGGAGTTGCCAGGTATGTTAAAAACTTGCCTCCAAAGGTAGAAAGTACTGTTGTACACACCAAACAGTAGTAATACATGGTACAAAAAGGGACTGACACAGTTAGTTCTTTGTCCCACTAGGTGTGCCAAAACTGTTATCACCTAAAATTGCACCCTTGTTGAGCCTGATGTTCAACACCTCAGTGTAACATGGGAAGACCTCTAAAGATGTGGGTTTCTTGTAAACAAAGTTCAACCTCCGGAGAAGGCCGACTTCCTATGGTGTCACCTAACTACTGATTCTGTAAAGGGAAAGGGAGAAGAAGTATATAAAAATGAAGATTAAAACCTATGGTGATGCACCTAAACATTACTTGGATTTGAAATCAGACTTCATACACTTGGTTGCAATGACTAAAGATAATTTTGCACAACTCACTTTTGTATATATTTTTGCAAAAGTGTTTCACAAACAGGTCTTGGTGCTAAGATTCCTAGACAGAAAGTTAATCTCACATCTAAAATTCATTACATCTTTTGACACAATTTGTAACCTGCAAAAACATGCTTTCTACATAAAGGTTCTAAAATATGAGAAAGAGCTCAAAGGAAATAAACATTTACCTCACTAAAAGCTTGATCAATCAGCTGACTGAACACAAACATGCAAAGAGAAAGTAGGCAAGAGCTTCAAATCAATAATAATCAAGGTCTTTACTGAATCTCATCTCCAAAATTGAGTTACAAATTTTTGCTAATCTGAGAGAGGACTGTAAAAGTAACAAAACTTCAAAAAAATCATAAGGAGAACTCCTTTACAAAGAGGAAAAAATGCCTTATATACAAGAAGATGTCGGCCCCTCTGGGCTTTACAAAATATAAACGCTCAAAAAGATCTGCCCTTAGATCTTTTTCTAAATCGAGCTACTTTTGCATTCAATGTGTATCCTCGCTGTCCACTCTTGAATATCCTTTATTGGCCGACATCCCAACTATCCCTGTGACTTGTGGATTGGTTGAATTCGCGCCACATAGGTCTTCAGGCAGTCAAAGGTCGCTCCATTAAAATCGCATGTTGGTGAGACACTAATCGTGTCTCCCCGATGCGATTAGACCCTTCAATGATTATCGACATAGCTCATGACGATCGACAAGACCACATAGTGAGTTCAAAAGTTATAATGATATCCACAGTAGCTGTCACCTAGACCATCGACAAGACTTTTCACTTTCGGGAAGACCTTATGGCGAGCCCTCTGGAGTCATACCGATATCTCTTTCCATCACTGAGACCTCCTTCCCTCGACGAGACCTTTCTTTGAGCGCATTTCACTCTCCCCGAACTCCTACCTATTCGGCAAGACCCTCGGCCTTCGGTAAAACATTTTGTCAAACTTCTTTCCTTTGTTGATGCCGCTCCACTTCGACAAGACATCTTGTCGATGAGACCCTATGGCGAACAACAAGAGTCTTACCGATGGCCCCTTCTATTTCGGCAAGACCATTAGCAGTCGGCAAGACCTCACCCCAAGCGCCAAACATTACATCGAGCCCCCTTTGTTTTGGTGAGACCACCCTTGGTTAGGGATACATCTCCCCGAAGACATCACCATTCGCCGAGACCACACCATGTCGGCAAGACATTTCACTTTCGGGAAGACCTCATGTCGAATTCATTTTGCTTTGGCGAGATCACCTTCGATCGGTGAGACATTACACTGACCGAGCCTTCTATTAGCGAGTGCAACTCCTTCGGCAAGACTTCGCCATGTCGGCCAGACGTCAGACCGATGTCAAACTCTCTCGGTGAGGTCACTTCATCTCGGCAAGACCCTATCAGGTCATAAAGACATCACGATGAACACCTTCTTTCGCCGATGTCGCTTCCTCTCTTTTCGGGGAGACCACCACTAGTCGGCGAGACCTCTTGCGGAGCTTGTTTCCTTTGCCAAGACCGCTTCACCTTGGCGAGACCTCATCCCAATGGTGAGACCTTACAATGAAGCCCTCCATACCGTCGCTGAGACCTTGGCCTATTGGCCAGACCTTTCATCAGGCTCCTTTGTTTCGCTGAGACCTATGTTTGTCGATAGGAAATCTCCCCGAGATCACCATCCTATGCCGAAGGAACTTCGATTTGGTGAGACATCACACTGACCTCAATCCCTCTCAGCGAGACTTTAACTATCGGTGAGACCTTATGCCGAAGGCATAACCTTTTGGCGAGCTGAAACCACCTTGGTAGGACATCATCTGGTCGGGAAGACCTCACAACAGACGCCCAGAGTCTAAGCGATGTCCCTTATCGTTTGAAAAGACTACCAACGATCACTAAGACCTTTCACCGAATGCCAAACATTTCACCGAGCCCCTTCATTTCAAAGAGACCACCTCTTGGTCAGAGAGACATCTCCCCGATCACAAAACACTCCCCCCGACGCCAACTCCTTTCGGTGAGACCTCTATCCCTTCGGCGAGACATTACCTCGAAGGCAAACCATTTTTCTGAGACTTCCGCCATTCGACCAAACCTCTCCCTGATGACACCCTTCTTTCGACAACACTAGCCTTGTGCACAAGGGTCGGCGTGACTTCATCAGTCGAGGAGACATATAAAAACCCATGATGAATAAAAATGTTTGGGTGACCTGAGGATTTTCAAATGAATATAGCACAACAACCAGTTGGCAAGAGATCCAGCTGGTCTCAGCGACTTTCATCCTTAAGAGTTTTATGCCAAATTTGAAGGAGGGAGGATTTCCAATAGACTTCCCTATGAAATAGCATCAGATAAATACTTTCCAAATGAAATCCGAATACCTGCACGCTGGGCTCAACCCTTATGGGAGCCACATTTAACCCACGTGCCAAATTTAAACATGATTTCCCCTGATAGAGCCTGTAGGTGAAAATTGGGTAACATTTCTAGCGACCTTTGTTGGATGTTTTCCTGCTAAACATGGAAACCAGTAGTCTAGGCCTATCCATTGGGCACGAAGTCATTGGGAAAACTGAGGAACGGACTTGGAGCAGCCTTGCACATGGCTATAATGCATTTGTAACTCAAGAATAGATCACTTAGATAATTATTAAAAACAGAAAAAGTTGTTGAATGGAAACTACTTATTTGTGTTGGAACAACACTTAGGGAATTGAAACAACAACTAAACCTACCCTATACTAACCAGTAAGAAACTGGTCAAACAAAACCATTCAAAGGATGGTTGAAATAGCTTCCCTTTCTTCTCAAAGTATAATGACTGGCATGCTTAAGGACAGTTGAGTAAAAGTGAAAAACAGAAAAAGGTTTAACAAGACGATGCACTGCTTCTTGAGAGAGGTGAATGAGTTCACTTACCTCACTAGACATACCATACATATCATCAGCCAGAGGAGAATAGGTGAGCTGAACATACTCTTGTTTGGCTGCAAGTACATCAGGATGCCACTTTCAGCTGTGGCTCCATGTTTGAGGGCTTGATTAACCATTGGCGATTTATTAAACTCCATCTGGGCCAAATCTTTGATCGGACAACCTCTTGTAAAGACAAAAAATGAGCTCTCCTTGCTGGTCTCTTGCCCATTCACTATTGTTTTATAGCCCTGGCTAGAAAAATCTAACCCCTTTGACTGACTCAGTGAGGAAAAAGAAGCTTCTTCAGAAGTGAGTTGTGCAAAATTATCTTCAGTCATTGCAACCAAGTGTATGAAGTCTGATTTCAAATCCAAGTAACGTTTAGGTGCATCACCATAGGTTTTAATCTTCATTTTTATGTACTTCTTCTCCCTTTCCCTTTACAGAATCAGTAGTTAGGTGACACCATAGGAAGTCGGCCTTCTCTAGAAGTTGACCTCTGTTTACAAGAAACCCACATCTTTAGAGGTCTTCCCATGTTACACTGAGGTGTTGAACATCAAGTTCAACAAGGGTGCAATTTCAGGTGATAACAGTTCCCTTGCTATCCCATGGAGATAGAAGGAACCCTCCTTGATCTCTTTCTTTTCTTTATTGATGTTTGGAAGGCCTTAGAAAGAATTGTGAGGTTCTCTTCTTCTCCCTCTTTGACATAAGTCGTCTTCCTCTTTTGGATAGTATGGTTTAGCCACATTGGAAGGGTAGAAGAGACCTCATGTTGAGGAGAGGGGATGCATTTTGTATTATGCAAAGCCTGATAATGTTCATGCTCTACCTTAGGTGCCTTTTTTTCCTATTTTATTATTTCTCCCACAGTTTCCTCTCTTTGAACTTCCCTCTAAACTTCTTCTCCTACCTCCTTGTTTTGAACTTCCTCCTCTCTTGCTTGTAGTTATTATTGTTCTTGGGGAGGAGGATGAGTATTATGTGGAGGTGAAAGAGGAGGAAAATGAATTGGAGGAGACTGATTAGGTGGAGGAATTAGAGAAGTGGGTATGTGAGAGGGAGAGACATGTAGGGGAGAATGTGGTGGATGAGGATTTAGGTTTTGAGGTGAAGAGGAGAATGGATGGGAGATGCATGAGATGATAGAGGAAGAGATATCAACGAATATTTACGTGGGGGAGAAGAGGAGGGAGTAGGTGAACCAATCCTGGGTATTGATGTTGATCTAGGATCACTCTCAATTCTCTGTCTCTATTTTAGAGGAATCTCTTCTTCATTCTCTTCTTTAGTTGATTCTATTACCATCTTCTCTTTTTCCTTCCTCTTTTTTGATCTAGTTGCTAAGGAAGATGGTATTTGTTTCTTAATTGCAGTAGTAGAGGTAGCTTCAACTGCTTTGGATATTTTTAACTAAGGTTGAGGTTTTGGTAACTCCATCATGGGAAAATGAGATACCAACCATCTTTGTGAACAAGCCTTAACACTTGTTTCCCTTGTCTTCATATTTCCATCTTCTATAATTGAGTAATCTACATTGTAGATTGGTTGATTATAAATTCCTTGACCACTGTAGATGGGGTATAGGACTTTTCCACTGTCCCTTATGTCCTTTGGCAATTTGGCCACATTATAGGCCTTCATCATCTCTACTGTCAATTTGTAGTAGTTCCTCATTCTTACTTTAATTTCTTCTTCATAATTTTCCCAGTGGTCCTCCAAAGCAGGCTCATGTTTGAAGAATGAGCCTATGACCTTTCTAATACTTCAAATAAGGTTGAATTTTTCCCTTCGATCATTATAGAGGTTCATCGTGTGCATGGCTACTTCCACTTTTGTGTCTTGGCATTTTGCATGTTTGCACAAGAGTATACTCCAATATTTATAGGGAATTAGTATCTTGATTTATGTTTGCCAATAATTAGCTTGTGAATATTAGTTACTTGTCTACACAATTCCAATAGGATTATCTTGTCAGTAGGGTATCTCGGGAGCTTGAGGGGAGCCTTATGAAAACATGCCACTCTGATGTATGTGAAAGTATTAAATTGGATATACAAGTTGCCCCAATTATTCAACTCTATTATGGATTCCAAGGAGATTATCTTGCAAAATTCATTCTCCAACCCTCTAATGATGGTATAAATGAAATCATCATTACCACACAGTAATTTTGTTGCTAGCATTCAAATCTAGTTGTGGGTAATGCTCACATATCTTGAACTCTCTAAGCTGAAGGGATCATATTATGGTGAGTCTTGGGAAGGTTGTTTGATAGGGAAAGAAGTATACCATATACGAGTTCACATAGAACTTATTGTTATTTAGTACATCTTTGAGTTGCTCATGTAGAGTGTTGCTAATTATGGTGGCCCAATAAATCTTCTTGTCATCCAAGATGATCAATATGAAGTGACACTTCCATGGGTAGAAATATTTAGCACTTGAATAACTATAGAATCTACTAAGGAGTGTAATTTGGTCTTTTATGTCTTCTTTGATCTCACTCCTATGCTGAACCTTGTCCATTTTGAGGGCCAACTTCCTTGGGTTTAACATACTTTGACTATTGGTAACATTGAGACAACTTACATTATTCTTCTCAAAATAAGCATTTGCTTTGTTGATATCGATGGTCTCATATTTTAGGAAGGCAAGGATCCTTAATACTTTCTCAATCATATTTGGGCTTATGTCAAGGATCACCTCTCTAGATAACCCTAATATCTTATTGTGTTTATGGTCATAGTATTGAGCACAAGTCAATACTAGCTCGAGTGACTGCAACAAGACTGAGAAGGAAGCTACTTATACCAACCTAAAATTAGCCAAAAAGATGGCTTTGATTGTCCTTTCTCCATTGTATATTCTCCTATGTAACATGTTCATATCTATATGTCTTATATCAATGTCTCTGATGTTTGCATAGGGAGAAAACATCTTTGATGCAAGTTGGTACCCTTTGTATTGGTACTTTATCTCGACACCTTCCTTTGGCATGTTATTTGCACATGAAAACACCATTTATCAAATCATTGAAGGAATTAATAAAAAAAATGAATCAAAACCCTTTATCGGGATCTGAAGACAATCCATTTTAAGTTGTATTATGATAAAAGGTCTCTTAAATACTTGGTTATTCAAAATTTTGATCCTTCGAGTATCGAGGACTTAGTCATACCTCTTATCACTTACCAAAAGTCTCAAGCATTCTAAACAAACTTACCTCAAACATCGATTTTGCAAAAGGTATGTTCATTGTTTCATATTGTCGAGTGTTGAAGTCCGAGCATGTTTCTTGTTTTTTGTTTATTATTATATCACAATTGTTAGGGGAGACACTCATTAATCAATACCTACTAATTGTTTTTTAGTAAATGTATTATTTTCAAGGATCAAGGTTTGAGAGTAACAATTATCTCTTATTCCTATAAGATCTTAATTATTAAGGCATACACCGATCACCAATATCTGATAATCTTCCTCAGAATAAAGGAATTTTCATCGAGAGTCGAGTTTCGGGAATATAGGTTATGCCTTAACTTGGATTTCCTTTGAGAATAGATAAGGTGAAGTATCGAGGCTTGATTCTTGAAAATACAAAGTGCTTTCTTTATCAATTTTCTTTGTGAATTGAAGGTCGAGAAAACCATTTGTGCTCTTTGAAATTTCTTATGATGTTTGATAAGACATATTTCTGACTTTCAACAAAATGGAAAGGTTTTAAAATATCTAGAGAAATTTAGTCTTTGAAAGTTTGATTTTTCGAAACTCTTTCCTAAAGTTTGAGATAAATATTAAATGATATTCCTAATGTCTGACATTTGAAAACACGAAGTGTTTGACTAAAATATTTCAAGGAATTATTTGTTGGACATCGAGGATTAGACATATGTTTAACTCTTACCTAAAGTTTAAGATAAATGATGAATGGTATCTCTAACATTCGATACCCAACTTTTTTGACTCCAATATTTTGAAGGCATTCTATAGCAGACATCAAGGGTCAAGTGATACACTTAAGGCTTATTAGATAATCTTTAAAGGATCACTATTGATGTTTGAAATTTGAAAACCTAAGTCAAACAACAAATAACCTTTAAGGTAAAAAGACATTCATCGGGGACATGTCAACCCTCTTTTCGAAATGAGGCTAAAAAGGTAACCCAAAGCTTGATGTGATGATGTCATAAACATCATTGATCGAAGCGCCCAAGAAAAACACACTTGACAGGTTGAACAAAAAAATAAAACAAACCAAAAGCAAATGGAGGGAGAAATAAAAAAATGACAAAAAAGGGAAAGAATTAAATAATGAAGATGATCTAGTCAACTCGAAGTGATAACAAGACTATGCAAGCAAATGGAAAAACTATAAACAAAGTGAAATATACCAAGTTTTGAGCCTACCTAAAATCATTGTGAGAAAGGAAAAGGCAGAAATAAATGTAGGCAACCACAAGGAAAACGTACAAACACAACTGTGAACCAAGAAAAATCAATGTAATGATACCACCACAAACCAAGCATGAGGAATTGCGAGAAAATGTGGGATAAAATTGCAGGGGGGTTTGAGAAAATTTTAGAGCTTGTTTATAGCTTGTTCAAAAATTATCAACTGATAATAAAATCACTCTACCTCACTTTTAAACCCATTTAAATGGCACATTAATTTTCAAAAAATGTGAGGTGGCACAATTGAATGCTCTGATAGGTGAGAAAAGTAAGATGACAAGACACTGTTGCCATCAGGTCTCGGGAATTGGCAAAGTCACGAGACAAGCACGTCAACAACCGAAACTCTAAAATGGAGGATGATGACAATAAACAGACATTGGGGATCGAGTTTGACAAAGATGGCATGCCAATCTTGAAAACTTCAAAATTCTGACAAGAAAAAACAAAGGGGAAGAAGGAGAAGGGAAAGGAAGAAATAAAAGGGAAATAAAGCGAAGAAAGAAAAGAGAGAAAACAAAGCGAAGAAGGAGAAGAAAAAATGGGTCCCCATTTTTTTAGAAAACAAAATAGGTTGTGGGTGCAAGGAACAACAAATCCTACATAAGCATTTGCAATATCTTCTCTTCACACAACCAACCTAGTAAAAAAAGGAATATTTCAAGACCAAATTCAACATAGTCGTGTCAATAAACCCAATCCAACATTAAAATAATGATTACCCACTTTAGAAAATTTGGTCATTAACAACGATATATAGAAACAAACCAATTGACATAAAAAAAAAAAAATTATGGTGGGTTCAAAAATATTAGTGTTAGCTCATCTTTTATAGGTTGAGATGATTCTTTATCTTTTGTTTACCTACAACTAGGTGGAAAAGTTTCCTTTAGTATTATCTTATGGATTGTCCATGACCCTTCATTACTTATAGTTTGTGTAGAAGTTAGAACAATCCAAGTCAGTATAAAGCAAGAGAAATTTAATACAAGAGACAAAACTACACAATGAATAAACCATACATAATTTGCACAAGGTAAACTCCATAACTGATTTGAATGTTTTTCAAACTTCAAATTGTCATGCCTATAGTTTATGTTGGAGTTATCATATGTTTTTAGTAAGGTATTTAATTTGCTGAGTTATACAAAAAATAAGATCACCATGCTCAATGGTTGTAATGTTTGAATAGTTGCATGTGTATTGAAAAACATAACTAGATAGTGTATCACATTACATACCACCTAAGCTTGGTGATTGAGTTTCATCTTAGCTTATGAGCACACTACCAAGCAAAAATCCACATGTTTACACAATTTTATATTAAGATACTCTCATCAATTAGATAAAATTTGTTCCTCATTTATGTCATATCTATCAAACAATTTTGAGAAATATAGAAACATCATTGTAGACACAAATGTACAAAAATCACAATGAAGGTGTATCACACATGTAGAAATGATATGAGAAAGTAAGAGATAAAATAATAATAATTTTACAAGAAATTTTATGGTGAGTGGTAGCTTCATCTACCACATGCCTTCTTTCTTCCTTGACAATCATTTATATTCAATAATAATTTTAAATTTATAAAGCAAGACAATAAGTTTGAAAATTATAATGAAACATGTAATGTTAAACTAGTTTATATGCTTATCAAATTTATAAGGACAAAGAGTTAAAAAAGTATGACACGTAATTAAGTGGCATGCATCTACAACAATAAAAAGATAAAGTGATGGTCAAATTAAAGAAATTAAGTGTTGAGTGGAAATTTCAATATAAGATGCTAAATTTAGCTTTCAAGAATAAAATAATGTTTATTTTATAGAGACATTTCTAGCACCAAAATATAGGATTAAAACCATTAGGAAATAATATAAAATAAAAATCATATTTTGTATCAAGCACTACACCTTGGATTAGAACTAAAGAAATGTAAAAAAGATGAAAGATAACAATCTCTCACCATCCCAATCCTTTGAAGATCTTAGGTGATTGGTCCACGTGGTTGTTGGTTGTTTAAGTAGAGTGAGGGTGTCCAAGCCTACAACATTACTTTGGTTCCTCTAAGTGGCATGGGGAATGATTTGATCTATAGATTTAGCATTGGTTGAATGGATGAACGAGATTAGATATCATGAGATGGAGGGTTGGGGTTATTTCTCATATAGGAGAGAATGTGAAGATGACAAGTGGCATCGTGTTAATTAATGCACATAATTATGATAAGGATGGAGGAAAAATGAAGGGAAAATATTTGATCATATCTCGATGGATGGTGGAGAGTGAAAAAGGTTATTTTTGGAGCCTTGTGCACTTAGAGCCATGTGCCAAATTTTGAGGCTTGTGTAAGGTTGAATTTTGATTATTTTAATTAAGATTTGGTGGATGAATGTGTAAACAATTAATTAGTTGGCTAAACCTTATTAGTTTTTTTTTTTTGGCAAATTGCTATCAAGAGAGGATAACACTCTTTCTATTAAATTCAAGCACCAAATTACATATTTTAGGCATAAATTTTAAATTGACCCCTAATTACATAGAAAATTACATATCTAGGTTTATTGTTTACTTAGAAGATCTTAGTATCATAGGATGCTTCTATTTTGTTGGTGGTGTTTTCTTCCTCTTCACCTCCGTCCAACCTTGTTTCGTTTCAGGGTGAAGGGGCAACACATTGCTATTTACTACTGAAATTGTTTGCTATCTTTGGAGAGAAAATTTTGTTCCACGTGAGGGGGAGGCATTGTCTTCTCCCCCAATTCTTCCAGTTTAATGTCCCCTTAACTCCTTAATCTTTGACAAATTGGTGAATTTGCAAAAGAAGTTGAGATCATGGAGGCTTCTCTACCCATGGTGAATGAAGAAGTTGTAGCCTTTGCAAGAGAGACCAAAGTTTGAATCTCGGGAGGGGGAGAGGAAGGAGGCACACTTTCCTTCGGGGAGGAAACCTTGGGCGGATTGGGAGGAATGATATAATGTTGGGATTCAACCCCAATCCACCATGTTGGTTTGCAGTTCAAATTCCCTAGATCGCGTTGCAAATGGCATTGAAAGGAGAAGTGTTCTATTGAGAAGCATTTCCTACATCTGAAAGCAATTTTCTCATAATCAATCGATTGCCTCCTGCATCTATTTCCCACCTTTAGCAAAATCTCGGCAGGGAGACCATTGGAAAAATCCATTTCAACACAAATTCGAGCACACGTAGAATTTTCGTAGTTGATAGTTTCCTCAAAAGAGCAATGGTATTTACCAAGGTTGTTACCAATAGCCCTCAAGCAATCTAGTTCCCAAAATTGAATGGGTAGATATGATAGCCTTACCCACAAAAAAGTTGTGAAAATTTCTGTGCATGGATCAAAGTCTGGAAACCAGGGTTTCATACATAAAAAATCACCTTAAAAGATCCAAGGGCCATTTTCTAGAACCAACTCCTTGTCTTCTTGTGAATCAAACTCTAGAATGAAAAACCCATTTGCATAGGGTAAATACTGATCACACCTTCGATGAATTCTTCCCATTTATCTGAGACCCAAGCATGTAAATCACAAAGTTTTGGCCATGTCTTCAAAAAATGACATATCAATGCATGGTCAGAAAGAAAAACCTCCCTGTTTGAAGCCACGTTATCTAAAAAAACTTTTGGCATTTTTGAGGAGGGGCAGACAGGGAAATGCAAACACGGTTTAGTTGAGACACCAATAACAGCAACAACACTTTGTAGAGGACCCCCATCGCCGGAGCCATGCCCTAAAACCCGTTTAGAGTGCCATTGGTGATGCAGTCTTAGGTTACCTTGTTGCGATGCCCTACTACCCCCATCGATGAAGAACCTAGTCTTTGCATTTGTATACGATGCCTTCCTGCTATTGTGTGTGCCCTCAGAGCAGCCATTGAGATGAGGATCTATAAAAAATGAGGCTGAACGAGGCATTGGAGCAGAGCGCAGCCTATTTTACTTTGGCTAAACCTTATTAGTTATTCAACTAATGATGAGGGGAATTTTAGAGGAATTAAATAAATATGATCTATTTATTTAAATTATGGGAGAATGCTATGGAAATTATTGAATCAATTAAATAATGAGGATTTAATTCAACTAAGGTGACAACATTAGAAGAAAAGGATAAATGATTTAAATTAATTTGAGACATAAGAGTAATTTATTATTTAATATTAGAAAAATGGTTAGATTGGTTAATGAAATAGTCAAGAAATATTCAATTAATGTTAGAAGAATAATCAAAGTTGATTGATGTTAAAAGCAGGAGAGTGAGATAGATTTGGTGTGATGATGACTAAAATACATGTATAGATTTTAGGTGTCTACATTTTTCCCTTTATTGAGACGTCGTTGTGATTAAAATAAGCAAATTAGCTCCCCACTATCCCATACAAGTAGTTGAGCTTACTCAACAATTCTCCCATGAGTAGTGGGATTGATTCTCTCATCTTGCATGGATTTCAAAGTTTACTTAATGGGTTCAACATGTGTGAAAGGAAATTTAAAACCTTCTATGACAATTTCCACATAACCCAAATAGAGAAAATCATACAAACCAGTATTTAGAATCCACATGCAAAAAATAGACAACATACCATCAAAATATGACACAATATATACCCTAGGAAAACCCTCAAGAGAGAAAAACCTAGCCTACAAAAGCATCCAACACATGTATTATTCAACAATAAAATCATTACAATGCATCTTCAGAGTCTTCATGAACCTTTTGAAACAACAAGCTCTCTACATGCACTCCATACGAACAAGCATGTAACCACACATCCCATGCCATGCTTTAAACCCACATAGATACAAACAAGAGATGCTTTGAACCCCTTAGCCAAAATATCCAACCTTAAATAGCTACACATGTGATTTCTTTTATAGGCACAAGCTTGCACAAAACCACCAAGTGGTATTATATAAAACCATGTGACTAATACCACAAGCTTACAAAACCATTTCTCCCCACATTTACTTTTTTTTACTTAGTTTTCTCAATATTAAATATTTTCCCAATGTGTAAACCCACATTAAATAGGTATTCCAATATTATATACAACACATTTAATGGCCCTAAGAATGTCAAATCCATGTGATGCATGCATCCCTAGATCCCCTAGGTGCACCACAAATAATATTAAATTACATTATAACATTATGCAAGGTGTGCAACACACATTTTCCTAACAATGTATAGGTAGTGCAAAGGCTAACTATTTGCTAGCTTGGCCTAAGAATTATAAATTATTTTGGGTTAGTTATAGAGGTTGGTTAAAATATGGAGTTGTCTCACATCATCGTTCCCTCATTTTTGCCTATAGTTATCTAGCATGGAATAAAGGTTTTGGTTTTCTTGCACATAAGCTCCATGTTGACTCATCCAATCATTGAGTTGTGGGTGGTAACATTAGCCCGTCTAATAACAACATCTCCCTCCATGTTTGTAACACTAGTTGATGTGGATAAATACATATCATTTTCACCTCTTTCACATCACCATGATAGCCTAAGTCCAAAATCTTCATCAACAAAGGTAATTATATTATAATTGTTCTCCAACTAAATCTTTCAACAACCTATAGGAGGTCATGAACTTCTCCCGAGTGATTCACGTGCTCCCCCTATTTGGTTTGTAAATTATTCATCGAGATATTTAAAGGTGGCAAGTGTCACCCATCCACGAGAACTTTCTTTGTACCTCCTTTATAAAGGGATCAAATATTTGTAATGTAAGAAGGTTAGAAAAATAAGGGAAACTTTTATTGTAAAGTGTCATTGTTTGGAATACATAGTACACCTATTCTTTATCAAAAATTGTTTTGTAATACTTATTCTTGAATGAATAATGTGAATGAATATTCATAGTTTGTATTGTATACAATTGCATTTGTGTATCTCTTTGGAATAAGTAACTAAGAGTTATATATTTCTTTACACACATTTGTTGTATTAAACTATTATTTAGTGTCAGTTGTAAAACATAGAAAAATGGGGTTAGGGTTCAAACACAGAGTTTTATACTAAATTTGGAGTATTTCACCAAAATTACTATAAATTGAAAGGGGGAAATGGAGTGAATGAACCCACCTATTCTTCTATTACATTTAGTAAATGAGATCCCTCAAGTCAAAATCCATTTTCAACCCTTAGGTGAGTGAATTCTTTGAGGAATCTTGCAATTTCCCTTTTTGTGTTAGGACAGTGGTCTAGGTCAAACAACACTTTGGGGAGAAAGATTAAAAATAGAAAATCAACTCTAAAATGCACTCTATAACTTGGGTTCAGAAGATTAAACATAATACTAGAGGAACCTACAAACTTTCTGGAGAATCTGGAAGAGATAAATGTTGTGTACCTCTCACAAAATGGTGTTTTCAGAAGTTGTCTAAGGTATCATTCTCCTTATGGAAAATGGGTCTTGGATAGGGCTTTCCAAAATTGGTTTTTGGGTTCTCTGCTCCTATGTCTGCACTTCCAGATTCTTGATTTTCACAGTTGGACAGTCAAAAATAAATCCGAGATCTGAGTTTCCATGAGATGACAACAAACATAACTTTGACAACTTTATAATTTTGAAACTTTGAAATCTTCAACTTTTGTTCAACCTGCAAATATGCAACACACAAAGAGAGGGGAAAAATGTTTGTTTTTGGTGGATGGGAGTTTTCCTTGGTCAAACCTCGTTTTGGTAATCAAACATTGAAATGAAATAAAATAGCATGAAAGGGGTGATGAATGAACAACTCAATGTCACAACTCACCAAACCCTTGGACGAACCTTTGAAGGATTGAAATCTTGATATTGATCTTGCATGAAATGGATTGAATGGATGTGGATCTTAAATTTGAATCTTATCTTGAAATGATACTTTGAATGCTTGATTGAATCATGAAACCTGCATCATAATGTTAGCTCCAAAAATATGCATGACTCCACATAACTTCGACATAATGCTTGGATCTTGAATGCTACAAAAAATGATGAAGAAATTTTCTCTTGAATACTCTTGACAATAATCTTGGCTCTTGTAATTGATCTTTCAAAAATATAATTTAGAAACTTAGACTTGATTTGATGAAATAGCCTTGTATTTATAGATATTTATCCTTAATTTCCCAAAATTCAAATATCACAAGTCAATATTGAAATATAGATTTGAAAACATTAAAATACCACCAAACATATAATTTAAATTAGGGTCCCAAGTCTAAGTGAGGACCCATTCACCCATGGGCGAATGGGTCCTAGGTCACTCACCTAGGACACACATTGCTTAATGTAAAGTGTTATGTTAAGGCATTAATGAATGTTGGGTTTCCTCTTCAGAAAATGTGATTAATTAGGCTTGGATTTGAATTAAAGGGGCCAATAAAGGAAAATTAAGCTCAATTAATTAGGGGAGCCCTAAATAAGTGTGAAAGTGTAAAGGGGTACACTCTACAACACTAAAAATAAGGCACAATTAAGTCCATTTTAATTAATAGGGCCCTAAACTTAATGTGAATGTGTAAAATACATATTACAACACTAAATTAAGGCATAATTAAGTTCATGTTACTATCAATTTATAATTAAGTGTGAAAAAGGGATAGTTTTTTCTACAATGCATTTAGCCCCCACTTTAGTGAGAGGAGGAACTTGAGTCAAACTCACACTAAAGTAGTCAAGAGGTGTCCAAGTGTACCAATGTGGATGGTATATGAAGACAAAGATCAAAGAGGGTGATCAAGCCCCCAAGATCCAAGATCCCATGTCAAATAAACATAAGCATAAAGGGACACACTCAAGATGTATGATATGCATCAACAAGACAAGATACACAAACATGCAATGTCAAAAAATATAAAAATAAAAGCAAAAACAAAAAGGGGTGGATCAAGCCTTATCTATCCAACACGATGTGGAACACGTCTCAACCATTTGTCCAAGATGTTTACAAGCAAAACTCAATTTCCACTATGTAAATGATGCACACGCTCACTCTGGGCTAATGGAACCTCAAGTCATCCACTAGGTGAGCCCCCAGGAAAGTGGCTTAGTGAGAAAGTCATGCCAGGTCTACAGGCTCTTACTGCACTAACCATACCAAAGCTATCCCTCTGACAACTTCGATAAGGTGCCACAAAACGACAACTAGAACTTTGGGCTTCACAAGGTTAACAAGTTGTATTATGCTAAACACTTATGTACAAAATGTAAAAAGAGGTTTGTTAAAAGGGACTTCACTTAATTCATGTAAGGTATCTTCTTAGGGATCATCATGCCTATGTCTCCAAGAGGGGACAAATCTAGAATAAGAGAATCACAACTTAGGGAATGCAACTCGTAGCATCACCACTAAGAGGAAAGTCATACACCAAGAAATATCATGTTCTCAGAGGACATCAAACCCAATGTCACCACCAAGAAAAGGATGCATCACAAGAAGAAATAAAATCACACAAATAAACATGAAGATGTCAAAATTTTCAAAATAATATTGCCAATGTATGCCCCCACTTTAAAGAAATTTCTATACCTTTGTTGTGAGAAATTGCTTTAAAGTAGCAAATAATCAATGTTAAACAATAAATAAGACATGAGAGCTTATTCGAAAAGCCCTATGCCAAGTCATATGTTCTTGAATGAAACTACATCATGAAAAAGAGAGGGAGGAAAGGGTTTTGCCCCAAAATGCAATGTTGAACATAGGAAGAAAGTATGTCACACGCGAGCCAACTTAAGGCATGTCATCCACATCCCAAGCTTGCTCTTATATATACATGGAAGGAGGTTAACTAGCCCAAAAGAGGCAACAACAAGTGACATACGAGGACAAGTCTATCTAACCCATTGCCCCCACTTAGTGTAAGACAAAGATGAACTGATATGATTGATGAGAAGCATGATAGAATGAAAATTAATATCAATTAGAGGAAATAGGTGCTTCTACACAAGGAAGAGCACCACAATCCTTAAGATGTTGAATTTTATTACCCAAACCCTTACATTCATTAGTAGAATGACCATGAACTCTCTGATATGCACAAAATGAACTCTTTTTATAAAATTTCTTTCGTGTTCTTGGAGGGAGAGATATCAAATGATCTTGGAGGAGTCTTAACAAGATACTTTCTTGATCAATAGTATAATATGTTCCTTTATGTTGTGACAAAGATATCTCTTGCTTAGTATAAGGTGTCATACTTACACAAGACTCTTTAGATTGTGAGATTTTGTACTAACCTTTAAGGGAGGGCATAAAATCTAATGAACTCCAATTATTGCTAAGACATGTCCTAGGAGAGTTTTGTGTGATGACATTGATGTTAAGCGAAGATTTCTTTGATTCATTTGTTTCTTTCAAAGGACAATAACTAAGACCACTAGTTGTTTCTATTAGTTTACGATGTGCAAATATTAAAGTTGGCTTAGGAGAATATTTTGTAATAGTGTTAGTATTGAGTGAAGGATTTTTTTATGCTTTTGTTTCTTTTGAAGGACAATAACCAAGACTATTAATGATTTCTTGTGTGTTAGGCTCTATAGGGACATAGATACCTTGTTCTCTAGCACCACATCCTTTTCCACTATAACAAAGTTGTTTCAAAATTTTGTAACCTCTTCCATAAGGCTTTTCCATTTCTTTTGGATTTGATGGTTGTTCATAGTCAACTTCATCAATGTTTTTTGTGTAATTTGCTTCTTCGTCTAAAGTGGTTGAAGTGGATGCTTTCAAATTTTGTGTTGACATTATCACTTTTTCTTTTCCATTTTTAGACTCTTTTGTTATGATCTTGTATTCTCCCATGAATGTAGGTGTAAAATATAAGGAACCCCAATCATCCTTTAATAAATTTGTAAATTCTTCAATACACTTTTTTTTTTCTCTTGTATGGGTTCTGCTTGTGTAGTTGGTGTCAATGTTTTCAAAGGATTTTCTTTGTATTTCTCAATGAGCAAACTATCTAGTTCAGGGTAAGCCTCAATTGTATACACTGTTGTTGTAGACATACTTCATTTATGATGAAGAGTAAAAGGAACCCCATCCATTTTACGAATCCAAATGTAGATTTCCCAATAGTAATAGGTAATGTGATCATGCCAAGTGGTTGTTTTCCTATGTTATCAAATCCATGAATCAATGAGTCAGGTTCAATCTTACTCTTGTCAATTACAAGATTATCCAAAAGGTTCACACTACACACATCAAGGGTTGAGCCATTGTCAACAAGGTTTCTCTTTATTGCTTTCCTATTAATAATAGCTACGATCATGAAAGTTTCATATTGTTTTTGAACTTCCAAAGGAGGTAGCTCACTTTAGTGGAAAACAATGTCAACATTCATTCCTTGAATTAGGGCTGCTATGTCATTCAGTTGCACATTAGGAGGGATATGAACATGTTGTAAAGCACTTTGAATCATGTTATAATAATAAGGGGAGGCTTGAATAAGATCTCATAAGGATATCTTAGCAGGAGTGTTTTTAAGTTGTTCAACAAGATCATACTCTTTACCACTATGCTGTAAGATATAATTAGGCGCAGGTGGGAGATATGGTTGAGGAAATGGAAGGGAAATTGGAGTTGTTTGTGGTTGTTGATTGTTTCTAGTGTTATATATATGAGCAATTTTATTGTAACTCGGTTGTTGCGAAACATTTTATTGAGGTGGTCTTAGGATAAGCATAGGTTTTTTTTGAACTTGTGGTTGTTGCGAGGGTGGATAAAGGATAAGTTGAGGCTTGGGTGGTCCAATAATTAAAGGATTTGTAAGAATTAGAGGACTCGAGGGAGTTCTAATGTTCATTACCTCAACAAAATTATCCTTATTTTCATGATTTCTTTGTGAAGTGGAGTCTAATGTCACTTCATTATCTTCATCCAAGGAATCCACATTACTATTGTTCAAGAAAGACTTGTGTCAATATCTTCCCTAGTAGGAAATTTTTTAGGAGAGCAACAAACTATATTTTCATGACATTCAATGGTTGGTTCCTCTAAAATGACTTCATCACAAGTATGGGAGTTATCAATGATTGTATTGTCTTGCTTATCGATAATGGCATCCTCTTGTTTAACAATATTTTCCCAAGTAGGAGGGATAGGAGAAGGGAAACAAATAGGATTCTCACGACTCTCATTGATTGGATCTTCTAACACCAAAATGTCTTCTTCATAAGTATGAGAGATATTGGGAGAAGAATAAACTTGATTGTCATGATTGTCCAAGATTGTATTCTCTTTCATTAATTTGGTTTCACACATGGGAGAGGGATCAATGAAGAACAAGAATAGAGGAGAAATGACTTCACATTCATGTGCTTGTAACAAATATTTCTTAGAGTTTTCAACAAAATTTGAAAATAGAACATGAAGTATGATAACAAGAGACTTATGTAATAAAAACATGATGCAATAATTACTCTACAAATCTAAAATGCAACATTTTTTAAAATTTTAAATTCCCAACTTAAATGGATGATTAGACCTTAATGCATAAATCGTAAATTCCTGAAACTTTCCAGACTAATACAGTAGGTTACCAACAACTCTAGGAAGTGTAGAAAACCACAAAAAACCTCAAAAAAGATGGTTTTAAGATGCTCTGAAGAACTCATTCACCTAGGGGCGAATGGGACCTGTACAATTTTTTTTTTAAATGAAAAATATAATTTCTGAGTGATTATATGTGTTCTTTGTGCCAATTTTTAGACTGGTATTTCTGTAACAATTTTATAGAATTTGATGACCTAATGCAAGTAAAATTAATGACAAATGATGAACTATATGACACTTTTTGAAATACAATTTTGACTCAATATTTGAATATGAATGATGAAAAGTACTCTAATATGCAAACACTATGCAAAATTAGTCTAACATTATGCAATTTTTGTTGAATTTTCAAATTTAAAATCAATGCAAAATGCAAGTTTACACCTAAAATGCAATGCAACTTTATGTCAAAATTAGAAACCCTAAATGTAATGAATTAATGCAAATCCTAGATCTAGGGTTTGAATGCAATCCAAATCATAAATTAGAATGTTCAAACCTCAGGTTCACCAAAATGAAACATAGAAAAATAGGGGTCTCCTAGGGTTTCCTAAAATGGAAAAGTGGATCCAAAGAGGGAAAAGGGATCCTACTTCCCTAATTTCATTAGGAAATGATATCCACACAATGAAATGACTATCAACCTTGAGGTGAGTCAATTCAAAGTATGAATCTACAAATTTCCTTATTTTGCAAGGATGGGGGGTCTAGGTCAAACAAAAATTTGGGGAGAAAGATTAAAAAATAGCAAATCAACTCCAAAATGCACTCTATAACTTGGATTAAGAAGATTAAGCATAAAACCGAAGGAACCTACAAACTTTATGGAGAATTTGGAAGAGATAAATGTTGTGTACCTCTCACAAAATGGTGTTTTCAATTGTTTGAGGACTCGTTCGCCCTATAGAAAATTCATCTTGTGTAGGGCTCTCCAAAATCTATTTCTGGGTTCTTTGCTCCTATGTTTTCACTTCCAGATTCCCGATGTTCATAGCCGGATATTTGGAAATAAATCCAAGATCTGAGTTTTCGTGAGATGACAACAAGGATGACAACTTTGACAACTTTACAATTTTGCAACTTTGAGATCTTCAACTTTTCTTGAACCTGCAAATTTGCAACACACAAAGAGAGGGGACAAATGTTTTTTTTGGTGGATGGCAGTTTTCCTTGGTCAAACCCCATTTTAGTAATCAAACCTTGAAATGAAATAAAATACCATGAAAGGGGTGATGAATGGACAACTCAATGTCACAACTCACCAAACCCTTGGATGAACCTTTGAAGGACTGAAATCTTGATATTGATCTTGCATGAAATGGCTTCAATAGATGTGGATCTTGAATTTGAATCTTTTCTTGAAATGATACTTTGAATGCTAGATTGAATCATGAAACCTACATCACAATGTTAGCTCCAAAAACATGCATGACTCCACATAACTTTGACATATTGCTTCGATCTTGAATGTTGCAACAAATGATGAATAAATCCACTCTTGAATACTCTTGACAATAATCTTGGCTCTAGTAATTGATCTCTCAAAAAACTAATTTAGAAACTTAGACTTGATTTGATGAAATAGCCTTGTATTTATAGACATTTATCCTTAATTTCCCAAAATTCAAATATCACAAGTCGACATTGAAATATAAATTTGAAAACATTAAAATACCACCAAAAACATAATTTAAATTAGGGTCCTAGGTCTAATTGAGGACCCATTCACTCATGGGTGAATGGGTCCTAGGTCACTCACCTAGGACACACATTTCTCAAGGTAAAGTGTTATGTTAAAGCATTAATGAATGTTAGGTATCATTTTCAAAAAATGTGATTAATTAGTCTTGGATTTGAATTAAAGGGGCCAATAAAGGCAAATTGAGCTCAATTAATTAAGGAAGCCCTAAATAAGTGTGAAAGTGTAAAGGAGCACACTCTACAACACTAAAAATAAGGCACAATTAAGTCCGTTTTAATTAATAGGGCCCTAAACTTAATGTGAATATATAAAATACATATTACAACACTAAATTAAGGCGTAATTAAGTTAATTTTAATATTAATTCCTAATTAAGTGTGAAAAAGGGATACTTTTTTCTACACTACAAGTTGTTATTGAAGTAATAATATAAATATTTCACTAATAAGAGTAGGGGATGTGAAATTTTTAATGGATTATTAAGTAGGATTTGAATTTTTTTTTTTTTTTTTTAGTAGGATTTCAATTTCTTAGAACCACGTATGATTGTTTTTTTATTATTGTAAGGTAATGATAAGTAAATGAACAATCAAGAATGTTAATGTTACAAGATATAAAGGATGTATCAAACTAAGGACTTTGTGATTCCATAGAAGTCACCAATTTGTATGTTAAAAATCCTCTCCCAACCCATCTACCTTCAAATTTAAAGAACTCAGCGAGAAATAACTTAATTCTATAAATTATATTGCTTCATTCATGCCAAGATTAATAATATAGGGAATTTAATATTGTTGTCTTTGATCCTAAAATTCCTATCATATTGTATGAATCATTATATTTTCTAGGCATTGCAATACAAATATATTGCATATTTTAACTAGTATGTTGAATATGATTATCCATCTTGTTTTGTAGAGCTTAAAGTGCAAGGGAGAATATCTCAATTTATCCCATTTTTTGGTCAACCTTGCAAAAATATTATGCATAGTAACTTGTGCTTTTTAGAGATTGTTGAGAGTAGGTTGGGGCACCAAAATAATGAGCATTACAAATGATAAAAGGAAAACACTTTTTCAAGAGTAATATCATAAAACTACTATAAATTTTCATGATAACTCACAATAGAAGTAGTCAATGCCACCCATAGTCTAATGGGGCTAGTGAATCCTTCAACAAAATATTAGATAAAACATCAACAAAGATATGTAATAGAAATATGACATACTAGAATGTCAAAATACCAACTATCCTCTATGATTATCAAACCACATTAAAAATACTAAACAAGTATTTCCCTTTCTAATTAGTTTATGGACTTGATGCAAACATGTTTATTCAATATATGGAACCCAAAATGAGATTAACAAGTGCCTTGATCAAATGAAGAAGATTCATTAAAAGAAAGACTATTCGACTTGGAAAATTTAGATGAGAAAAGACGAGCATAAGTGTAAATCAAAGCTACGAGAAAAGAAAATAAAAAAGTATGACATGATAGAAACATAAAGAAAAAAAATTCCAATTCAATGATAATGTCTTATTGTATAATAACCAATTCAAAAAGCATAGAATATTGAAAAATGTGATGCTTCGAACCCTATAAAATTGTTGAAATAAAAAATATAGATGTTACTAATGACACTTTAAAAAAACTTGTAGGATGGGTATATTAATAGTGCAAGGTTGAAACATTATTCTGTAGGAGAGAAAGGACTTTGAATCAAGAAGACTAGCATTAAGAAGTAATTGTAAAATAGGAATGAAAACGGTATATTAAAATTAAGGTAAGAAATTGATAAAGTGGAGGTTAACACAAGTATAATAAGCAAACTAAATGGATCAAATCTCCATTGCACATAATTTTCTACAAGAAATAAGGCAAGAAAAAGACCAAAAAAGACTAAATAACACTAAATACTCCATACTAGATATAAATCAATGCAAGTAACAAATGTTACCTAGAGAATTTATAGTTAAGTAAATATAACCTCCACATACATCACAAGTGATATGTGGTACTATACAAGAAAAATGTTTGCAATTTATTTAGAATAGAAGAATATTGTGCAACATCACACATTGCACTAAGGAACTTGTGATACCAAATATGATCACTAGACACTCAATAAGGGGATATAAAAGGTAAAATAAACCAATAAATGTACAAAGTAATATCGATTAAGGGGATGAATGAAACTAAAAAACATAAGTGTGTGAAAAAGGGAAAGTGTACTAATCATTGAAAAAATATCACATCATAGAACTAAGCTAACCAGAAAAACTAAAGAAAAGGAGGTAGATGTTACAATAAATTCAAAAAGTAACATTGGAACTCAATATAAGTTGATACAACTAACAAAACAAATCACCACAAATATTAAGTGTTGTAGCATCATAGATTATTACCCACAACAATTCTACACTATGTTTTGCTCCCCCCTAAGTGCATGGACCCAATTGTACACAATTTCCTAAATAATGCATTTTGTGGCCCTTTTTAACATTTATTGACAAATTACATGTAGAAAACCAAAGCATTTATTTAATATTTTACTCCAACGCCTTAAATCATGTAAAATAGGTTTGGGACCTAGTCACCTAGGGCAACTTAGTCCCCCTATTTTATCTCCAAAATTGAATCTATCAGAGTTAACATTTTATTATTTGAATTTTAAATGTCCAATGTTGATTGTCAAGATTTTAGTTTTGGGAAATTAGAATAGTTATGTATAAATACTTAGTCATTGCATCATTTGAAAACTAAGGAACAAGGAGAATTGAGCAAGAATTATTGTCAAGAGCATTATCAAGCAAGTCAAGAGCAGTCAAGAGTTGATTTATTGCAGCTATTCAAGATCAAAGCATCATGTGAAAGTGTATGTGATTTTGTTCATGTTTGTGTTTTCATATTGTTTGTGAGATCTAACCCTTGTAGGTCTTCAAGAACATCAAGCCAACAATAATCAAGCTTTGAGGAGATTTGTATGACTTTAGTCCTTCAAGGAAGCCATTTTTGGGTGGTGAGTTGTAGTCCATTATTGATTTATCATTCATTTATCATTTATCCTCTATCCTTCAAAAGGATAAGATCTCTTTCATTGAAATTACCATTGTGGAGGTGGAAACACCAACATAGCATTTGACTGAGGCAAGACCCTATATGGCACAACCCTTCCTATCTATTTGAATGTGCAAGTTTTAGATCCAAAGAAGGTCAGGAGAGGATTGAATTTCAATTATTATTATTGTAATCAAACCCTATGCCTTGAAAACAAACACAAACTCAGTTATCTCTGTATCCAAAGAAGATCTGATAATGTGACACTTAGAAAATGAGGGCTCAAAACAGACATTAGAGGACTGTGAAATAAAATCCAAAATTCATCTACTAGGACATAATTTCCCAAGGCAACTTGGTCCTCAAAATCAGCTTCAAATTCATACTACTGTGCACATTATTTTGCTCAGTCTATTTCTGAAGTCTCAATTTGTCTGTGGTATTCCAAATCTGTTGTTTTTGCATTAAAATAGTTATTTGGATCATTAGCCTAATCATTTCATTACATTCCATTCCAAGATCCATTCCAATTTTTTTCAAGGGTAGGTTGACTCACCTTTCAGGTTGTAAGTCAATTTTATACCTTGTCCAAATCCATCAAACCTATGCTACCAAAAACCACCCCTAAATGAAATGAGGAAAGTTGCCTAAACCCTAGGGTCAAATCCTAGAGTTTTCCCTTTTTCTCCGTTTCATTTTGCTGAACCTGACATGTTATCATTATAAACCTTCTAAAATCTTAATAAAATCATCCTAGATCTAGGTTTATCATTGCATTTTGTTGCATTGTTCATTTAGGCATTCATTTAAATGGCATCATAAACGACATAAAAATTCAAAAATTTGCATACAATATTGCATTTTAGTTTGCAATAGGGATAATTTCAGCCATCTTAGGTCAAATATATATTCTAATTACATCTCCAAATATGTATTACGTCATTTAAATATAAAAATCTGAAAGTTTTCATTGTATTCATTTAGGCATCTTGCATATAACTCAAAAAGTGAAAAATTGCATTGTTTTGTTTCAAAAAGCTATCAACATCATCATTTTTAGATTTTGGCATTTTAGAATCAGTCAATTATTGCATCATAGATCTAGAAATTGTATTTACAATTGTCTTTTATTGCTATAACATTTTGTAAATTATGGCATACTTGTATTTTGAATTATATAATCATAAATTGGGTAAATTTTGGAAAATAATTCACCGTTAGACCTGTATGCACACAAGCCTGAGGTCATTATATAGCATAACAAACAACCAAACTTTGAAATTTGTACCAATCTGTACAAGACATAGTCACCCTGGGTGACTTAGTCCAGTTATTCTTGGCTTAGATTTTTCTCAGGCCTATGTGTTTTTTGTCTGCTCCTGCTTTCTGATTTTTGCTTCTGAGCATTTTTTTGTGATTGTTTGGTAATTTAGTGTTCATAGTGGGAACACCTAGTGCTTTGAAACTTGTATGAGCTTCACGACCTAGTGTCCTATTACCAATACTTTAGTGAGATGCAATTATAGACTTATGGCATCTCATGTTGCTACATCCATTGTGGATCCCAAGTCCTCCAACTCTTTTGTGCAAGGTATTATGAATACCCAACCCATTTTGGACTCTATCCCTACTCTTGCCATACTAATGATAACTTCACAAACAAGCACCTTTGTGGATGTTGAAACTATTGTTTCCCATGTTCCTAAAGAAAAACTAAAACAAGTAGACAAAGAATTAGAGGGATTGCAAGACTATTTAAGCATTGAATCCTACAGGAAAAATAGTTCTTATAGTGGAAAACTTAAGAAAATTGATCAATGATTCCCAAGGATTAGAGGTTTTGCGTAGTCTAGCCCATATTGTTGATGTTAACATTCCTACAATTTCTAGTTACGCTCAAGCTTTAGGATACACTCAAAGCCAAGGAGGAAGCCAAATCTCCCTCCCCATGACTATAACCTTTATTCCTACATACACATTGCCAACCGTAGCTTCATAAATACAAAAAACAAATGGCATAACTCCAAGCTTAGGGTTTTCTAGTGAGAATCCTTATAGTTTTGTGACCTCACATGTGACACCTCAATATTCATAATCCTTTATAAACTTGCAACATAGTAGTTCACCAAACACTTATGCAATGCCACCATATTCAACACATTCCCAAAACATTTCAAGCAATGATTTGGTAATTAATCAACTTTTGCAAAACATAACCTCACTTCAACAACAAATTTCAACATTAAATCAAACTCATAATGGAAAACCATTGCTCTGTGTGAAAAGGAATCCATTGTCACTTGAAATCTTGAAAACACCCATGCCATAAAACACATAAATACCAAGATTTGAGAAGTATAATGGAAAAGGAGATCTTAATAGTCATATATCGGCTTATACGACATTGTTTACTGACTTCATATTTGAAGATAAGCTCCTAGCTAAACTTTTTCCTAGGTCATTGAAATGCATGGCCTTGCAATGGTTTTGCTCATTGTCGAATAACTCAATTCATTTGTCCAATGAACTTGTTGATGCATTCCTACAACACTTCCAAGCGAAAAGAGGTCCTCAAAATATATTAACTAATCTATTGTGATGCAAACAAAGAAAAAATAAAAAAAATAACAAACTTCAAAGGGTGATATTAGTTACTCTACTCACAAATCAATTACACTCTTCCTGATGTTGATGTTCAAAGAGTGTTTAAAGGGAATTTTCAACCTAGAATTAGGGATAAGATCTTGTTGATGAGATATCCATCCTTTACACATTTGTGTACGACTCTTTGCAACTATCAAAATTTAGTTAGTCAATATGAAGAGGCATCTTCATTGACTCCTAAGAAATCTGAATCCATACCTCAAAATAACTATCAACCATTCAAGAAGCAAAAGAAGATCTTTATCAAGATAATCACACCTCAAACAACCAACCACATTTAGCCACAAGTCACAACCATAAGTGCAACTCCCTATCAATTTAGGCTAAGAGATAAACAATTTACCCAATTTCTTGATTCCCTTCACTCAATTATGTTATAATTTTTTAGCAAGAACTTAATGCAAATACCTTCAATTAGATTTGTGGATACAATAAAATCATTATCTCCAAACTTCAACTCAAAAGGCTTTTATCAATATCATCATACACGTGGACATGATATGAAATGATGCATGCATCTTAAACATCAAGTGCAAGACCTCATCAATTCTAATCACATCTAGTTGGCTAATGTTAATGATAAAGGAAACAAATCCATTGCTCCACCAAACCAAAACTTACAAATTTTCACGAATCCAATGCCAAATCATATATCCAACTTTGTGCAAGCTTGTTATAATGAGAATGATGACACTTGAATGGTGATGAGGATGGTCTAGATAACATTATTGCTCTCATAAATTTTCAACCTCGTAAGGGCCAAACCACTTTGTTACCTGACATCTCTTTCACACATATCGATGCATCTAAACATGTGCTAGATGGTCCTCTCTATATCAATAGACATATTAATGAAAAACCTACACAAGGGATACTCATTGATCCTGTGTGCTTAGAGAACGTGATCACTAAGGAATTATTGTATGTGCATGCGATTTATCAAGATTATTATGAATAATCAAAAGTATTCGCTAAAAATTTATGATGGTTTTGTGTGCCCTACAATAGGTTCAATCAATCTCCTCTTAAAGTTGGACCAAAACAATTAGATGTATTGTTCTCCATCATCTCGACATTAGACCAATTTCATGTGAAGCTAGGTTATCCATGGCTATGCTCCATGAATATTGTCCAGTTGGTTATCCACAAGTGCATAAAGTTCCCATTTGAAAATTAAATATATAAAATACATCATAGTGGGTTTAATCCTTTGTCTTCCCATTGAAACTTTTCATTAGACTATTTTTGGCCTCAACCCATGGAACCTATTAAATCTTGTGAAGACTTATTTTCCAGGTCATATAAAAAACTTAAGGCAAAATGCAGAACAAAATTATCTCTTAGCAATATTCCTAAGAATGATAAGGCTATGGTTGTTCCTCTCACCCCACAAGTTGTGGATGAACCCGTACCTAAAGCAAATGTTCTTCTAGGTTCACAAGGTATTTATGCTAGAGTTCCTCTGCCTATATTATACAAGAGACTAAGAGACAATAAAAATATTACCTTTGTACCATCAAAAGAAAAATAAGTGTATAGACCTAAGGAGACAATGGCTTCCCAACCCTTGATGGTCCCTTCAGTTCCTCCCCCAAGGGAAGAAAAGAGACCAATGGTTGAGAAATCCACTCTAACCCCTTCATAAATTGAAAACTGAACAAGAAGAAACAAAAATGCTAAAGAGAATAGGTGAAGATATGCTATTGCTCGTCAGTTAAAAGAAACAAACAATAAATCATTACCTGATGATCAAACACCTATGCAAACAAATCAAGATGAATTATAACTTTCACCAAAATAGATCATTGAACCTTACATGTGTCAACTAAAACAATGAATGAAACTAGACAAACAAATGAAATTATCATTAAACCTCCAATTGTGATAAATTTGGATGATGAGAATGAAGATTTTAAAATTGATGAACAAGTGCATAAAGAGCTATCTTTATTGTTTTCAAAACCTATGGATTTGGATGGGGGAAACCGTGATGATCCTCCTAATGAGAGTGACTCACCATGTGTTGAACCTAGCGATTCTCTTAGTATGACACTTTTTATAGTCTGTTTGGCTAGTTTTCCACCTTCCATATATGATGAGCAAGATTGGGATGTAGACAATTTGATTTAGATTGGCTTGCATGTGTGGTACTCTTTTGTGCTTGCTTTATATATTAGTTATCTTTCCTTGCATGTAATGTGATCTCATGTGTTGTGTTGCTTTGAATGTCTTTATGTTTGTGAGTTTTCTTTGGAGGATCCTCGTTGCTCTGTTTGTGCAAGGATACAAAGGAAAAAAATCCGTCATGACATTCTTCTATTTGTATCTCCATTATTCTTTATGTCATAAACATTATCTTTTGTTTTTATCTTTTTTTTTTTAGGATGATGCAAGGCATTGAGATATTTAGGTCCCTTCCATGTTGACCCAAAAGTTTGTTTTTTTTTCTCTACGTGTCATTATTCCATCGTGTTTGTAGTTCCATGAGTATTTGGGGAATGATGTAAGTTCTAGGATCATTTACATCATGGTAGCAAAGATGTATACTAACCCCATATCTATGGAGCTATTATGTGTTCATATTTTGTGTTGTTTGTTGCAGTATCTTGGGGGTAACCCTTTATCATGACATAGCTTCATTTGGAAACATATCATTGGCATAGGGATTTACAAATAAGCTCTCATGACCTTATCACATGAAATTTATCATTTTCTACCTTAAAGCAATTGCTCACAACATGGTGTTTAGCAATTACTTTGAGGTGGGGCATACATTCCATTATGTGCTTCACTTTTTTCACACACATTGGACTTAGTGATGTGTTGACATTGACATTTTGCTTCACTTTGTTCACACACATTGGACTTAGTGATTCATTGCCATAAAATTTTGATCATTTGTGTAACATCTTATCAAAATTATCAAGGATTATAATTCTTGGTATGGTTGAAAATGGGTACACACCTAGCGAAAATTAACTTTCACTATTCCTTGTGTCTTTCTCATTTTTCTACTTGTCTAGGGGCTCACCTAGTGAATATTGAACTTCACTAGCCTGTGATGCCTTTGGTTTGTGACTCACTTATCGAATATCAAACTTTGTTAGCTCGTGAGTCATGAACGCCTTTTAGTATGGATCCTAGCATAACACCATTTGCTAGTCCATGATATTCACACCCTCCTTGTGCATTTTATGTTGACATTGTATATGTTTGTGTATGGTGTCTTGTTGCATTACTTACATGTGTGTTCCTTTGTGCTTATGTTGATTTTCCATGGGACCTTGAATCCTAGGGGATTGTGCACTCCCCCTAGATTCGTAGTCATCTTATCTCTTCAACATTTGGATAATCAAACCCCTCTTGACATATTTTCTACTTTAGCATCATAAATTATCACCCATGAAAATTCTACATTATGTTATGCTCTCCCCTAAGTGTATGGACCTAATTGTACACTTAATTTCATAAATTATGCATTTTGTGCCCCATTTTAACATTTATTGACAAATTGCATGTAGAAAACTAAAGCATTTATTTACTATTTTATCCCTGAAACCTTAAATCCTACAAATTAGGGTTGGGACCTAGTCACCTAGGGTGACTTAGTCCCCCTATTTTGCCTCCAAAATTGAATATGTCAAAGTTGGCATTTTATTATTTGAATTTCAAATTGCCAATGTCGGTTGTTAGGATTTAATTTTCAGGAAATTAGAATAATTATGTATAAATACCTAGCCATTACCATTTGAAAACTAAGTGGAAACAAGGAGAATTAATAAAGACTTATTGTTAAGAGCATTATCAAGCAAGCCAAGAGCAGATCTATTACAACAATTCAAGATCAAAGCATCATGCAAAGTTTATGTGAGTTTGTTCATGTTTGTGTTTTCACATTGTTTGCGAGATCTAACCCTTGTAGGTCTTCAAGCACATCAAGCCAACAACAATATCACCTTGAGGATATTTGTATGAATTTAGTCCTTCAAGGAAGCCATTTTTGGGTGGTGAGCTGTAGTCCATTGTTGATTCATCATTCATTTGTCATTTAGCCTCTATCCCTCAAAAGTATAAGCTCTCTTTTATTGGCATTGTCATTGTAGAGGTGGAAACACCAACACAGGGTTTGATTGAGGCAAGCCCCTATATGGAACAACCCTTTTTCTCTCTTTGAATGTGTAGGTTTCATATCTAAAGAAGATTAGGAGAGGATTGAAGGTCAATTATCCATTGTTGAAATAAAACCCTACACCTTGACAACATACAAAAACTCGATTATCTCTGCAATTGAAGAAGATTTGACAGTATGACACCTAGAAAACAAAGGCTTAGATAAGACATTAGAGGATTGTGAAATTGGATCTAAAATTCATCTATTGAGACATAGTCGCCCAGAGCAACTTGGTCCTCATAAATCAACTTCAAATCTATATTATAGGTGCATAATATATTGCTCAGTCTGAATTTGTCTATGAAATTCCAAATCTGTTGTTTTTGCATCAGAATAAGTATTTGCATCATTATCCTAGTCATTTCATTGCATTTCATTCCAAGATCCATTCCAAATTTGGTCAAGGGCAGGTTGACTTCCCTTTAAGGTTGTAAGTCAAACTTATACCTTGTCCAAATCCATCAAACCCCCACTACCACAAACCACCCCTAAATGAAATGAGGAAATGTGCCTAAACCCTAGGGTCAGATCATAGTCTTCCTTTTTTCTCCATTTCAAGTGCAAATAAATTGGTAATTGGGAACTAAAGTTGAATTGAGCCAAAGGAGTGCAAGAAAAATATTTGTGAATCATTGATAAATTAAAAGTGTGTGGATAAGGGAGAACAATATGAGAAGATAAATACTAAAATAAGGGAGCTAACAAATAAAAAGGCAAGGTTTGGAGCTAAGTGGATAAAAAAGACTAGGGAAAAATTGTAAGTGAGAATGCAAAAGGATGGGTGTCAAATAAGTAAGAGGGAAAACTACAACTATGACAACGATGAGAAATTGTAAAGAATGAGATAAATATAAAAGAGACAATAGTAGCTTCAATATTATTTGATGTAGAGTTGTGAAACCTTAAACCGAATATAAGAAAAATCCATAGAAGGCGTTGGAGGTAGATGTAGATTGGGATTTCTCCAACATCCAGCCTATATACTCTATATGGAGAATGTAAGAAAGTATAAACACACACCCTTGATAGAAAATGATCATGAAATTTTTTAAGACATCAGATGATTACTATTGCAAGTTGATATAGAATAGGTGAAACAAAATACCTATCACAAGAAGTTAGATACATTGTTTTTCTTCCCAATTTTTTGCATGTTTGCAACCAACCAAAATGGGTCAGGTGATCTTAAGAAAAATGCATGTAGAATTCATATACTTTGATTAAACCTACATAATCACCAAATAATTTATTATTCTAGTAACAATGGTTATGCGATAAAGGAGAGATCTTGATTGAAAATAAGGTAAAAAAAATTGAGTTGACTGACACAACACTAGACAATAAGAACCTAACAATAGAAGATATCACAAACTCTGCTATGTGGTATGCAACAACAAGTATAACACATAAGATATAGTACACCTATAGGGAGAATTTAGTGACGATGATCATCATACTCACTACATATGAAATGATCATCAATAAGGAGTTTGAAATAACAAAGATGTTGCATGAACAACTACTAGATAATCTAGATTATACTAAGGATATAAACTACTAATTTAGGTATGGCTCCCTAATTACATACCTCAAATTTTATTTTATGCATCAATTACCTACATATGGTGGGGTGTCTGGGCTAATTAAAACATCACCTCACATATAAACAAACATGTAAATATATTCAAAGAGGCCACCTCATTCTACCTAGGTTTATTAGGGTTTCTTCTAAATTTCCAAACAAAGATGCAAAATTGAGACCATCTTGAACAATAGTATGGAAGTACCAAAAATAATTATCTTTGTAGTGGATACAAATTTTGTGTACATAGAAACAATAGAGCCATAAAAATTATGGATGTATGTAGATTGTCATATGAGATAGTTGTTGAACTAGTGGAAGCAAACATAAGGGAACTAATGACACTACCAAAGGATCTCAAGGCATGAAAATTTGGGACATACAAGTATATAGATGGAAATATGAATAAAGAAGTACAAGATAAATTAGAAAAGGGCAAAGAAAACCTACATGGGTCAATGATGCAAACACATAATTTCCACTTCAAATAGAGCGAGAAGAAGGAGCAGGACCAACATAGGCAAAATGGAAGGGGAAGGAGATAATGCTTCAATCAAGGTTTGAGCTTCCATGGTCATGGGAAAAACCCTGTTGGGATGGTGGAACTAGGCCCATTGGCAGCAACAACAATATATATGACAAAGGAACAAGGGTAGAATATCATGACCACAAAATTGGAACTTGAAAAACACAACCCCCTAGATCAAAATTAATCATGAAGGCCTAAGGAAATATAGCTTTGGTGCCAAGAGTATTTGGGATCATAATTCAAATCATAAGAAATGGAAGGAGTGGTAGGATTGGAGACTACAACGACAAGAGCAGGGGAAATTTTGGAAAAATGGAGGATCATCAAGGAAGGGATTTTGGGAGTCAAACAAATCCTCATGGATCAACTAGGAATCCTAGAAGAGGCAGACAAAAAATATAGAATGGGGAAAAAGGTATAGATTGGAAGTGGTCTAGGATAAGGGTAAATCAGCTCCTCACTTTGCAACTGGCACAAATTCCATTAACTTAGGGCAATGATAGTATGGAGACAAATGCAAGAAAGTCACCTCTAAAACAACAAAAATGGAACAAACATCATAACTAGCATATATGGGAGTGAATCACATGTTGAGATGAACATAAGAAGGATACCACCATACAATAGCAAATCCATGGTCATTTTAGAAGTAATTATGAGGCCTGGTTTGGAGCATATGAGGTCTTGTGCTTTTTTCACCAAATGGTGTCGAAGTGGTGCCACCAAGGAGAATATATCAAGTTGGTGGTTGGAAAAATGGGGTGATGGGGTGAGGCTCAAATTTCTACCCAATGATTTCATTCTAGTTGAGTGTGTTTGTGAAAAATTGAAGGAATCAATTATGAGTGAAGGTCATCTACTATTAGACGGGCTAAGTTTTTACATTAAAAAGTGAGAACCAAACTTTAACCCATTAACCCACCAAATGGAAAATCATATGTTTGGGTCAAACTAGCAAATATGCCTCTTGAATACTGGGTTAGGGAAGCCCTAGAGGCTATAGGAAATGAGATTGGGGAATTAATTAGAGTGGATGGGAACATATATCATGAAGAGAAGGGGATTTGTGCCAAAATTTATGTGGAAGTCAATCCCAAAAAACAATGGTGAGATGAATTGGAAATCATAACAATCGAGGATAGGTGGAGACAAAAGTTTTTCAGAACCTCTTGACTTCTGGAAGGGCTCAACAATATTTTAGAACACTCCACCATAATAAAAGAGTGATGAAATCCAAGGGCCAAATAGAGGAGCTAGAGAAAGATACCAATAATTCCACCATAAGGAGAAAGGAGATGTCAAAAATAGGAAAATTGATCATCTAATACATCTATAGGGGAGGAAACCTCTGGAGATAACTATGAGGGAAGAAAAAAACAAAAATAAAGTTACAAAAAATAAGAAAAAAAAAATGTGGTAATTACCCACCGAGGTATTGATATCACCGAGAATAAAATAAGTTATTATAAAGACTAAAGATGATGAAGAATATGACAAAAAAGAAGAGGCATAAATTTTTTTTCCTAATAAGAAACAACATGATAGAGTTGATGAAATTACAAAATCAATAATTAATCAACAAAAAATGAAGAAAGAAGCTATTTCTCTAAAAATGAAGTTATTGCACTTAAGAAACTTACCACAATGGTACAAAAAAGAAACATCTTGGAGAAATTAGAGCAATTTTGTAAATATTGGAACAAACAAGCAAATAACCAACCATAGTTCTAGAGAATACAACACATAAACCGAGATTAGAAAAAGAAACCATTGATGATTACAACACACATCAATCATTGAAAGGTCAAGGAGATAATGATAGATTTGGGGGAAGTTATTAACATACCACAAAAGACATGGGAAAAACAAGGAAAGCCTACATTGACCAATACCCCATATCACATTATTGTAGTTGATGATTCATCTATGCATACCATAGGCACTTGGAAAAATGTAGAAGTAATATTTATGGAATTAAGTTGATGGTGAAATTTGAGGTAGTAGTAATGAAATAACCTTTTGATACATTTAGGGACTTATTAGGGTTACAATGGTTTGTCAACGCTATTGGAATAGTAGACTCTAAAAAATAAGAATTGTCCTTTGTAGATGATGACAAAGTGGTTCATATACCCTAGGAGAAGATACAAATAAAGCATATGTCAAAAAACTTACCTCAAAAGATAAAAATGAGGAAAATACAAGATTGATTTATTCTATTACCAAACTACCTAAAATTGATATACTTGAGGAATTGAATATCAAAGGAGAATTCAATTTGGAAAGTGAAGATGGTAGTACAAATAGTGAGGAATTTTTGACTGTCTGGATCCAAGAATAACTAGAGCTAACTCTGCATAAGGTTATGGATTTAGAAGAGTCTTTATGGTATACAAACATTCTAAAGATATACTATAAAATACCACAAACAATGATAATATATTGAAAATACCAAAATAAGGAACAATCGATATTCTAGCTCCTATTCTAGAGAAGAAAAAAAAAACCACATTCAAAGGGGAATTTCATACATGAAACTAACTCGATTTTCAAAAATGTACAATACTAATAGGATAGATTGGGATATAAAAACACCTATGGTACTTTGAGCATACATAACTAATTACAAAAGATCTAAATTTACCCCTTTTGAATTGGTTTATGGAATGGATGCACACCTACCTATAACTTTCATAGTCGCCAACCACTGCACCACACTCACTTTGAGAATAATTGATGAAAATCACTAAAGCATAGAATTGAAGACCTAGAAAAATTGTATGGAAATAGACAAATTATAGTTTACCATCAACTCATGAAAAATAAAAGATAAAAATGACATGATAGGAGTTGTAGAGTAGGAAAAGGGATCCTAAATCCAACTAGATTAACTGGGATTAACTTCATTTCATTTGCCCTCTACATTCAGACATAAAACCAACTACGGTTGATGATTGGCTAGTTTCCACAAGGGAGAGCCAATCTCCTAGGGTCTGGTCCTTTTAAGTTGAGAAGAGGAGAAAACTAATGTGTGATTTAACAAGCTTATTTAACATAAACCCTAGATTTGAAAATGTGATTTATCACACGAAAATAAATGAAAACTGACAAAATAGTTACAAATATAGAATGGATGTATAGAGAGGAACATGATATTAAAATTTAGGTTTGAATTTGAGGGAAAAGGGTGGTGGAACCCTTGTCCAAATATGCCACTTTTTCAAGATTTGAAAACTTTGAGAGGTAGGTCACAATCTGCTCTATGTTTCTTGTGACTTGCTCCTGACGAAATTTCTAAATTTTTCCTACACACACAAAAAGAGAGGGAAGGGTTATGTTGTATAGGATATTGCATAAGTCAAACCATGTTTTGGTATTTCTACCTCCAGATAGAACAAATTATGATGATTAAGAGGGCATGCCCTAGATCGAGTAGGCCAAAACAATAATTGACTGAAATGATAAATGATAAATGGATAATGTTACCTTAGGCATGAAACCCTTGTCAAAGTGATGTTCACACCATAAGTTTCCACAAAAGTTTTTTTATGGATGCTTAGAATACTTGATAGACATGCAATAGGTTAGTCCGCAAGACACAATAGGTTGTTGTAGCTAGCATGTAGAGAATAACTTATACATGTTTCATAATGATGGCATGATTAATCATAATAGCTCCTTGTTCATAATTGCTTCCTTATTCCTAATGTTTTGCAAGCACAATCTTTATTGATGAGAGTTTTGTAATAATCCTATTATTTATGCCCTTGAATTTTCCTTGATTGCTTTTTAGGATGCTCAATTGTGATTCTGAATTGCTAGGATTTCAAATAGTGAAAATGAAATAACTTGCACAATAGAAGAGTATGATAGGAAATATGCTCCAAATACTTGATAATAATTGAGAATAACATGCCACTTTGAAGGGGAAAACCTCCAAATATCTCCAATGAGAATATAATTTACAAGATGATGATGAAATAAGACTCGCTACCTCCTATATATACCTTATGTATGCCTAGGATATCACCCAAGATGACTTAGGCAACCCTATATAGGCCTTCGACCGACCTAATAACTAAATAACAATATAATAATGATAATATGACTTAATTAAGAGTTAAGATAGCCACAAAATGACTATTCATAACCCAATGTGCTCTAATACTAAGGGTGTAGTAAAAAAAGACTTATATTTATATCCATTAATTTATTTTCTCACAAAATTAACTATCAAAAGCCGAAAAATGAAATTAGATTTTTAAATGTTAAAATACCATTAATGAAATATTTAAATTACAACAAAAATAGGTTGGATAGGGGCACTAATTTCCTAGTCTAGACCTATTTTGGGTCTTTAAGTGTCGTTAAATAAATATTAAATAATAAAATCCTAATTTAATTTTCATTTCTTGAAAACAACCATAAATAGGAAATTTAAGAGCATAATTAGATCCAAGTACATAGGGGGGAGCTAAAACTAGTGTGAAATTTTTAGGGGTGACAATTTACAACACTACATTTAGCCCTCACTTTAGTGGTAGTATGAACTTACACTCAAGCTCGTACTAAAGTAAGGAGAAGATAAATTTCTAAATATAGAAACATTGAAGAGACAAGATGACACCAAGTTGAGGGGTGCACAAGCCCCCAACTTAGGATCCTATCAATCCATAATGTTAATACAAATATGAAGTAGATATATTGCATGAAATACAAAGTAATATTCATTCATAAATAGAGAAATCAATGGAATACACATACAATAATATACCACACATACATAAAGAAAACACAATGCATACAAGGGATACAAAAAGTAAACACAAAATACATGAAGTAAACACACAACATACGCAAGGATAACACGCGAAATACATGAAGAAAACATGTGAAATACATCGGGTAAACATAATACACACATAAAGAAAACATAATACGCACATAAAATAACAAATGTTAGTACACAAAAACTAAAGATTCAAGTCAAGGTAAAGAGATCCTAGTCTCTAAGTTTGTCTACATTACCAAGCATCATCCATCAAATGTACAACATACACAAGCTAAAATTATGAGATACATAAACCTACTAGTTAGCAAGTTGTGTTATTCTAGGTTTCCATGCAATACGATGGATTTCACAAGGCTAGAAATTTACATTATGTTTTTTTACTCACGAAACACATGGTTCCACTAGAAAGCACGTTGTGTTATGCTAGGTGGCCATATAAAAATTCTTTAGTTCATAGACCAACAAGCTCTATTATGCTAAATCCATGAACCTATTTTGCTAATCAAACTTTAGGGAGTGCATAAAATTTTAACGTTACAGGGGGAATTATAAATAAAACAACCACAAAGGAGGTATGTCAATAAGTCAAATCTTAGAAGATATCAATAAAATGGATAAAGTGATATTCCCCCTTAAAACGTCAATATACTTGCTATATTGATATTTTAATAAAAAGAAGGGGAAGAGGGGATCCTTGAAAAGAATACACACCTCCCACAACTAATTATCCTTTCCCCCAACTGTAAAGGTAAAGACAACCATGTTTCTACCATAGATGAAATATGGTTGAATGTAAGATTGTACCACCATGAACGATAATTAGGAGACACATGAAGCTACAAATGTCGCATAGTGAGGAAAAACACAATAGAAGAAAAAATTATTATTTAGAATGAATAGGTGTATCAACATAGGGACGTGTGATAACACCACAATCAATGAGTTATCGTATCTTATTGCTTAAGGCCTGACATTCATTAGTAGAATGACCATGTACACGATGATATGCACAAAAAGAGTGCTTTTTATAATATTTGTTACATATTGGAGGAGGAAGAGTAATCAAGTAGGCTTTGAGAAGCCTTGAAAAAATATGATCTTGCTCTAATAAAGGATAAGGAGCAAAGCAAAATCCTTTCTCTTGTGAAGAAAATTTTTCTTGCTTACCACAAGAAGTTATACATATAGTAGATGATGGAGGATGATATGTAGATGAAGGAGAAGGTACCATAAACCTCTTTTTCAAGACCTATGATATAGACTTCACATGATCCTTAACTCCTTATTCTGTTTTTTCCTTATATCTATTTTTAAAATAATTTTAAATCCAAGCCCATAATGCTTTTCCAACTCATATGGAGGAGAAGTCTTGTTTAACTGATTATGAGAATAATTGATTCTTTTGCAAGAATGAAAATTATTTTTGGGTGTTGAAAGGTTACAGTTAGGCATTGCCAACACATGAGGGATGAAAGCTAAATAGCCCCCATCACCATCATGGGATGATGTTTTTGGATTTGTTAATGTAGAAGAAGATTGAACAAATGAAACAAAAGACTCCTTAGGTTGAGATTGTGAGATTTTGTACTCTTCCACGAAGGAGGGTGTAAGATTTGATGAACCCTAATTGTCACCAAAACATTTACTTGAATATGAAGCATTATTTTGATCATCATTTATATGAAATTGTGTCGATGCCATTGAAATAACCTTCGACTCTTTGGGCTTTGATGGTGAGATCTTATACCCCCCAATGAAAGTAGGTGTAAAATATAAAATTCCCTAACCATCACCTAAGAGTGCATTCATAGTATCCTTATCATTGGAAGGTGATAGTTCAACTTTTGAATATAAATCAAAGTACTAAGAGAGTTAGAAATTTTATGTTCGACTTCAACATATTAATAACTTTCTTTATCTACTTTAACCATATATATCTTGTTATTATATTTATATTTCATTATATGGTGAAAAGTATACAAGACTCACTTCATGTCATGAATCCACAATCTACCTAGAATAAGGTTATATGAGAGAGGATTCAGCATGACATGGATAAAGGTAAGAAAAATCATGGGTCCTACCTTAATGGGTAGTGTGATTGTCACCAACAGTTTCCCACAAACATTATCAAAGCCACAAATAGAAATATTATCAAGTTTTATGAGATTCTTATCCACACCCATCTTATCTAAAAGGTCAACGCTACAAACATTAAGACCTGATCCATTATCAATGAGAGTATGTCTAACCCTAGTTTTATCAATGACGATAAATATCATTAGAGTGTCATGTTTCTTTTAAGTTTTAGGAGGCAATTCATGTTGAGGGAACGTAATATCCAAGTTTGTTTCATTCATGCTATCTATCAAGGTTGCTACATCATTTGGTTTAATAAAAGGTGGTACAAAAATATTCTACAAAGCCTCTTGGAGCATACCATGGTAGACAAGTGAAGTTTGAATTAAGTCCCATAGAGGGATCTTAGTTGGAGTTGTATACCTTAGAATTTTACCCTACTCTAATGCACAAAATAACTTAAAAATGCAAATAATAAAAGACTAAGGACACCTCAAGATTAGCCAAAGGAGTGATATAACAAGAAGAAAAATGGATAAAATGAAATACAAACGATTTCACCTTCCTTGCTGTTGATGTCTCCTTGATTGGCCCTTGCTTGGGATGATCTTGTGTGCTCCTTAGATGGTTTGTGATGTAGCTAGATGCAAGATTAAAATGTGCAAAATGATTAAAAGAGATGGCTAAATGATGGCAAAGGATTGAGAATGCAAATTGGCAGCATGTAGTTATGAAAATCAAAAGTGTTGAAAATGCCCTTGAGGAGGGGGTATTTATAGAGGATCTTGAATTCTCTAGAGAATTCAATCGTTGGGATTTATCCAACAAGGTCAAGATGAAGGGCTAAGGTGAGTTGAGGACTCACAAGCCCTCACATCTTGACATGTGGATTGTGAAGTGGATAAAGGTAGGATGATGTGTAGGTGATGTGGATGAGAGGTACATGATGTGGAGGAAGTACAAGTACCTTGCAAGTACATTAGGAGATGGGAAGAATCTTGGATGAATAAAAATGAATTTTAAATTCACAATGATTGGAAGAATCTAGTGGATAAGATAATGTTCCCAAAAGGTGGGAGTTTGTCACATGTGACTTGATGTGACAAGTCAAAGTTTCTAGAAGATGCATGGGAAAAAGGGATTCTAAGAGGAATAAAAAGGAATTTAAAATTCCTTGGGGGATGGAGAGAGTTGACCAAGGTACTAATTAGGTTTGAATAATCAGTAATTAGAGGATAATTAGGGGTTAATTAGGATTAAAAGCCAACTTGCAAAAGTTGGAGGATGTGACACATCCTAATCAAGGATTAGGCATGTGCACATCCTTAATGAATTAGGAAATGGATTAGGATTAGATGAAAATGACATGTGAGGAATTAAATAAATGTAATATTTATTTAATTTATTTGATGAAAAGAGGATTAAGGAGGGTAAGGTATTTAATTATTAATTAAATACCTTAGAATTGAGAATTAAAGATATTAATTAAATAATAGTAATATTACTTAATTAACTCGAATAAGAGGATCTTTAGATGAAAAGTGATAAATTTGGATAAATTAATTGTCCAAATTTGGATGTCTACATTTTGCCCCTCTTTGAGATGGTGTTATGAAGTAGCATCATTTCAAAGAATATTAAAACATAGAACCTCGAAGAAGATGATTAGATTGAGAAGGATGCCCCAGTCATCAAACAGATGACTAGGAAGAAATATGATGGGGGTGAAGATGAAGAGTAGGGATTGAGGATGCCCCCTCGAGAGGACATGCGGGTTGAAGAGAACACGTGTGTGCTCTCGAAATAGATGATGTGATGTCAAGGGAGATGAGGAAGATGATGCAAGGTGGCGGGCCAAGAGAGTAAGTGATATGGAGATGGATGAAGCACAAATGGATTTCAAAGGTGATGTTGCCCCATCAAGGTACAAGCCAAAATGGGTTGATGATGGATGGAGTGTTGTCAATGAGGGAGTGAAGTATCCTAAAACAACATGAGAATAGGGAAGGATACATCCCACTGAGTGGTATTGATGAGGGAAGGATACATCCCAAAACACCACTAAAGGATAGGGAAGAATACCTCCCGATGATGATGACGAAAGTGTTGTTGATGAGGGAAGGATACATCCCAAAACAACACCAAAGGGATAGGGAAGGATACTAATGGATGATGATGATGATGGGTCAAGGCTGGTAACAAGACTGGGAGCAAGACCAAGGATATGATTAGATGATTCGGGCTAAATGGAATGGATGGGGGTTGGATAGAGATGTGAGATAAGGATGAAGGATGAATGGATGGGGGGATTGTGATATATAAAAGGATGGGGGATATATGCAAAATGATGGAATGGAGAATGAAATGCAATCCTAATGCAATTTGCCATCTTTGGAGCACTGATTTTTGCTATAGCATAAGACACCAAGTGCCAGGGTATGTGGAACCAAGGCAGATTTGTGTCAAATGCATAAAACACACACAATAGACAAGAAGGCTATCCCAATACCCCAAAGTCACGAAGACCTTGGTCGGGCCAGGTATTGGAATAACCACAAGCACACGAGGATGCCCCAACGTAACACAAGACCACAAAGATCTTGGTGGGTACTACGTGGGACAACCAAAAAGACACAAACAAACAAAAGATCAAGATATGCCCCTATGTGGACTAGTCAAAGCACACCATGATATGATAGATCAAGGCGACCGTGACAAGTGATGATAGGGAGCTCAAATGATAAACAAAAGCCAAAAGCATCAAAAGATCAGAATCAATTTCAAATGTCCTTTGCCATAAGATCAAGGGGATGGATGGGATTGATGAGGTCTGTTAGGAAGGATGCATCCTGTTGAGACCGATGATGGGTACTAAGCTAAAAGATCGATATGACGTGGGATATTCAAAACTGATTGGATGTATTGATACAAGTGGGTTTCATTTGTTAATAACCAGCTAGATAAGGGCATAGCTTGACGACGCGACACGAGAGACATGACACAAGATAGGAGACTAACACATCCTAGCGACCTAGGGGCTCGAGGGCCGATCAAAGATTAGCCTTGCCTACGTGGAAGCGCAGAGCCCTCGTAGTTTGATAAAAGGCTGACGACTGACCATGATGGAGATTTCGATGGATGACCAAGATAGGATGGAGAACAGGAGAAAAGTGGACAATATAGATCAATGATGGATGGAACCCCGGGGGTAGATCAAATGATCGACCTTGCCTATGTGAAAGCGCAGGGGCGACGTAGTTCGATAGAAGGCCACATACAAGTGATGGATGAAAGATGATGAGATAACCCTAGATAAGGGGTTAAAATGACGGAACTGACATGACGGAACAAGATAGACCTATTGGATTGGATTGGATAAGAGGATAGTTACTATATAAAGCTCAGGGATGGGATAGTTATCCAAATCATCAAAGATGAAGTGGGCGAATGACATGCCATATAGATGAATGATGAAGTGATGAACGATGAGATAGAAAAGATGTGAAAAAGAAGCAGAAGTGATGACAATAAGATAGATGACAGTGGATTGCGTGGGGAAAATCCTATAGCTAGATACCAATGACAAGGGATTATGAGATGGGATGAGGGGAGAGGATGGGGGAAGGAAAAGGATTGTTTGGGTGGATTGGATAGAGGGATAAGGATTTGGATGAGGAAAAGGTGACCAGATGGATAGATGTCTGATTCTTGGAACTAGAAGGTGAAGGGTGGGAATAGGTGGAAGATTACTCAGAATGAGTAAACGATTGATCAAGAGTATGGAATGAGAGTTTGAAATGATAGAAGGAGGTTTGATGAATGTTTGAGATGATAGGAGGTTCGATGAAGTGTTGAGATGATAGATGAAGGTTCGAAGCAGATGAATGGTTACATGGAATGAGTGAATGGATTTATTAGAATGGATGAATAGGACAAAATTGAAGAAGATGGAGGGAAGGATCTAAAGACTTTGTTCGGTATCCAAAGACATTGACTGCAGATGGATGAAAGCCCAGATGAGGGGTGTGGCTAAGCTCAGATTGGGATAAGATTAAAGCTTAGATGAGGATTGGATTGAAGACTATAATGATTGAAGGATATAATTGGATTGATGCTACACCGAGTTTCAGGGCTTAAGGGATGTAAGGTGTTGACCAACAGATTTTTCCAAATTTGGCAATTTTTAAAAATTGTCAAATTTTTCCATTTTAGGAAACCTCACGGATATACTTGCGAGAGTCCAAATTTTTTCCAAGAAATACCCAATATTGAGATAGGATGAATTGCCAACTAACATCCCAAAGTCGAGATATTCATTTCGAGTTATGAGCAAAACAATTTTTCAAAATGCTGGAAAAAAACACTAAATTGGGATTTTGAGGGTCAAGATGAAAGTTTGAGGCCCCGAAAATGTGCCAAAACGGGTACCAAATGCTTTCGCAGAAACTAGTTGGAAATCCACTTGTTATCTCATAACGCAATTGCCCATCAAATTTTAGCTCAAATGGACATCCGAGTATTTTGAAAATTTCAACACATGGGTTTTGTTGGCAGGGGGAAATTAGAAAATGGGTCGGAGGCAGATTTTGAATTTTTTTTTGTATTTTTGCGCCAGGAGGGGGACATTGGGCAGTGGGATAGGGGCGTGCCACAGTGGGGCGTATGTGCCCCGGCTAGGGCAGAGCCGCCCCGGGAGGGCAGACATGCCCCAGGAGGGCGGACACGCCCCGGGAGGGCGGGGCCGCCCCAAGGAGGGGCGAACGCGCCCCGGGGGGAGGGGAGCTGCCCCGAGGGGTGGAGCGGCTGCGAAAAAGAAAAGAATAATGAGAGATGGGGCAATGGACATTGAGAAGAGATAAGAGATTGAAAATATGTGTAAAAGAAGTAGAAGTGATGACGATGAGATAAATGGCATTGGGTTGCATGGAAGGAGGCCTATAGCCAAATACCAATGACAAGGGATTGTGAGATGGGATGAGGATAAAGCTGAAAGAATGGATGAAGGATTTTTTGGATGGATAGGAATATAAGGATTGGGAGATGAAAGGGATGCTAGTATAAATGGATATGAAGATAAGGATGGGGAGATGGAAGGGACGCTGTGATAGATGATGTCTCCAAGGACTATGTCACAAAAGAAGCAGATGCCCCCACTCTAGATATGTCATATATGATGAGGCATGAGGGATGGGAGACAAGTGGATGGGAAGAGGAGATAACTAGAGGAGGATAGGATGGGTGACCAAGGAATTCAATAGAGCAAGGATGAAGGGAATGTTTACCAAGAGGTGGCCAAAGCATGTATAGATAGGTGCCCCTTTTTTGATCAAGATCACAAGAATGATGGAGGGAATGGGAGATAAATGGGATATGATGGTAGGATGCAGAAGATAGGTGGGATGGAGGGGTTTCATGAAGAGGATGGATGCATGGCGGGAAGCATAGCGAGAATGCATGTCAAGAAGTTGCCCCCAAGTACAGATGGGGATTTACGCATGACGCCTGTTTGCCAAGTTTTCATCATGGTACTTATCCAAGGCGCTTGTTTGCCAAGTTTTTACCATTGGACGAATGATTTCTCTTTACTATTTACTGTTTTTAACATTTTTTCAATTTTTTGATTTTTCGGATTTTTGGATAGTAGGGGGATGAAAATGGATAAGGATATGGATATGGATGAAGGACTCAAGCATCAAGTTCTATATGAGGTAGTAAGAGCCCATGTTCGAACTGACTATTGGATGTTGGTACAACCTTATGAGGATAAATGGATTATGCAAGGGGATGAATTAGTGGGATGGGATAATGGATGGGATGCTACAAAGGGTATGGATGGAATGATGGGGGGGATATGTGTTCAGGACCAACATTGGCACATGTGGTGGTGGATGTGAAAAGATAAGAGGATTAAGGGATGTAGAATGTGTGGATAATGGAGGAGATGGGGTGGGGAAATTTGGAACATAAGGACCCAAAACAGACTTAGGAGAAAGGGGTGTATGACTAGCTTTTGGATTAGCAACTTTGGATGTTCTTATAGATTTTTCATTTGATTGCATTGCATATTTTTTCTTTGGGATCCACATGGTTTTGATCTTTGCTTTGGTGGGCCTTTGTGGCCTATGGATTTGATTTAGATTTAAATTTTTCTTCTCTTCACCTTGTCTTTTGGAGGGGACATGGGGAGCCTTAGATTCATGTGGATGTTTGAATTTATGCATGTTTTCTTTAACAGCCAAAGTGCGTTTAGTAGCCATGGGATGGGTGTGAAGAGATGGATGATGTGGAGGGACAAAGGTAGGAGTATGGGGATTATGTGTAGACGGAGGATGTGTGGGTATGTGCCTTTGTTGATCCTGATTAGGGGACATGTGAGAGGGATGTTTATGATGGATGAGATGGATAGGTGATGAATGGATGAAAGGATGAGATGGAGGAGGTGATCTTGGGATATATGGGCCCAAGATGGATGGAGTGGATGAAGGATGGGATATGGTGGATGGAGGGATGTAAGGAACCAAAATGGATGGAGCAGATGAAGGAGGGATATGGACGGTGGTTTTGAGGCGATACGATAGAGGAGAAGGGATGGCAACATATGACCTAGTGGGGTGATGGGAAGAGCCAACATTTCATTTGGAAAAGGCTCATTGAGGACGTCTAGAGGTTGTACCAACATCTTTAGATTGTGAGGCTTGGGAAATAGGTCCAAGACCTTGCATGCAGACTTGTTCCCTGACTTGGATGGGCTCTAAAATACCTTGCTCATGAAGGCCTAGACCTTTTCCTTGATAGTTCATTTTCTTGAGCATGCGATCCATGATAGGATTTGTGTTATTCAGAAAACATGATGCGAGTCCATTATTAGGTGGAGGATGATGGGCGGTAAATACACTATGCTTTTCTTCTGCGAGGAGGCCACCATGGAAGAATGCGAGAGTACCAAGGGGATATGCAAGCGGTGTAGGTATAGCTCCACCGCTCCATCTTCATCTCCATCGCCAAAGCCTGATCCTATCATATCCCCTAATCCCTCTCCTGGTATCACCCATCCACATGTTGCTATCCACATGTATTTACCGCCCATCATCCTCCACCTAATCCATCATGTTTTCTGAATAACACAAATGGATCACATGCTCAAGAAAATGAACTATCAAGGAAAAGGTCAGGCCTTCATGAGCAAGGTATTTTAGAGCCCATGTCATCCACATGTATTCCGCACCCATCCATCCTCCGCCCATCATCCTCCACCTAATAATGGACTCGCATCATGTTTTCTGAATAACACAAATCTTATCATGGATCACATGCTCAAGAAAATGAACTATCAAGGAAAAGGTCTAGGCCTTCATGAGCAAGGTATTTTAGAGCCCATCCAAGTCAGGGAACAAGTCTACATGCAAGGTCTTGGACCTATTTCCCAAGCCTCACAATCTAAAGATGTTGGTACAACCTCCAGAAATCCTCAACGAGCCTTTTCCAAATGAAATGTCGGCTCTTCCCATCGCCCCACCAGGTCATATGTTGCCATCCCTCCTCCTCTATTGTATCGCCTCAAAACCACCGTCCATATCCCTCCTTCATCTGCTCCATCCATTTTGGGTCCTTACATCCCTCCATCCACCATATCCCATCCTTCATCCACTCCATCCATCTTGGGCCCATATATCCCAAGATCACCTCCTCCATCTCATCCTTTCATCCATTCATCACCTATCCATCTCATCCATCATAAACATCCCTCTCACATGTCCCCTAATCAGGATCAACAAAGGCACATACCCACACATAATCCCCATACTCCTACCTTCGTCCCTCCACATCATCCATCTCTTCACACCCATCCCATGGCTACTAAACACACTTTGGCTGTTAAAGAAAACATGCATAAATTCAAACATCCACACGAATCTAAGGCTCCCCATGTCCCCTCCAAAAGACATGTTGAAGAGAAGAAAAATTTAAATCTAAATCAAATCCATAGGCCACAAAGGCCCACCAAAGCAAAGATCAAAACCATGTGGATCCCAAAGAAAAAATATGCAATGCAATCAAATGAAAAATCTATAAGAACATCCAAAGTTGCTAATCCAAAAGCTAGTCATACACCCCTTTCTCCTAAGTCTGTTTTGGGTCCTTATGTTCCAAATTTCCCCACCCCATCTCCTCCATTATCCACACATTCTACATCCCTTAATCCTCTTATCTTTTCACATCCACCACCACATGTGCCAATGTTGGTCCTGAACACATATCCCCCCCATCATTCCATCCATACCCTTTGTAGCATCCCATCCATTATCCCATCCCCCTAATTCATCCTCTTGCATAATCCATTTATCCTCATAAGGTTGTACCAACATCCAATAGTCAGTTCGAACATGGGCTCTTACTACCTCGTATAGAACTTGATGCTTGAGTCCTTCATCCATATCCATATCCTTATCCATTTTCATCCCCCTACTATCCAAAAATCCAAAAAATTGAAAAATTGAAAAAACGTTAAAAATAGTAAATAGTAAAGAGAAATCATTCGTCCAATGGTAAAAATTTGGCAAACAAGCGCCTTGGATAAGTACCATGATGAAAACCTAGCAAATAGGTGTCATGCGTAAATCCCCATCTGTACTTGGGGGCAACTTCTTGATATGCATTCCTGCTATGCTTCCCGCCATGCATCCATCCTCTTCATGAAACCCCTCCATCCCACCTATCTTTTGCATCCTACCATCATATCCCATTTATCTCCCATTCCCTCCATCATTCTTGTGATCTTGATCAAAACAGGGGCACCTATCTATACATGCTTTGGCCACCTCTTAGTAAACATTCCCTTCATCCTTGCTCTGTTGAACAAAGCCTCTTGGAGCATACCATGGTAGACAAGTGAAGTTTGAATTAAGTCCCATAGAGGGATCTTAGTTGGAGTATTACAAAGTTTCTCAACAAGATGATACTCTTTGCTACTATGTTGAGGAAGACAAGGTGCAGGGGGAATATATGGTTGAGAAAATGGAATGGAGGTTTACGTTTGTTTTAGTTTCTTGTTATTTCAGGTGCTATATGCGTGAGAATATACATGATAATTTGGTTTATGCGACACATGATTGTTTTAAGTGAGTTATTTTATAAATTTATGATATGACCATGAGGTTTAGATTGGTTTGAAGGAGGTCCTATAATGAGAGAAGGCATAGTTTGACATTTGGGAACATGAGAAGGAGGATAGATGATCAATTGTGGTCTTATAATTTTAGCTGAGTTGACAATTCGTTGACAATCCTCTATCAACGAGGTATAAATGGTTGCATCCTCTTGTGCTAAGATATCCTCACAAGTAGGGATATATTATGAGAGAGACAAACATGCATATAAATTATTGCACTCTCTTGCACTGAGATATCCTCACAAGTAGGAGAGATATTGGGAGAGGGACAATCACGAGTATCAATGATTTCATCCTCTTACGCTAAGATATCCTCACAAGTAAGAGAGATATTGCGAGAGGGACAAACATGAGTATCATGATTTCTTGAAGAATGGTGATTAGGTAAAGTGATGTTAATAAACACATCAATGATTTTATTTTTTTGCACCAAAATATTCTCATGGGTAGGAAAACTCTTGGTCGACCAAAGGCTGGCATATATCCCTTTGATGACATGGAATGGGATTCAAGGCAGTGCCTCAAAAAAATTATTTTGGGCAAGCCATATTTTTCTATATCAAAAGCATATTTTTGAAAAGAAAACATATTATTATTTCCTTTTTTAGGGGAAATGCAATGAATTAAGTGAATTAGGGCTAAACTAGCAATGCACAAATTTTTTTGAAATTTTTAGGAAAAACTACCAAAAACAAGAATTGGATTTAAACAGAGATCATAGACATGGTTTTCCACAAAAAAATGATGCCAAATTGATTGGAAAGGATTGCTAGTGCCCTAGACTAGAGGTGCAATATTTTACAAAGTTAAAATTCTAAAAATCAACTACAGTGTCTGAGGATCTGATATTGCATAGGTTCAAGTCTGGAAGCAAACAAATTTTTGGAAATGTGTGAAAACCTAATTTGTCTATGTGAAGAACACACATGCATAAAATTTTATATTTTAAAGCAATGCAATATGTTCAAATGATAATATTTCATAATTTAAAATGATGTAACTAACTGAATTTATCTTGAAAAATGCTGAAATACAACACATTTTGATCTTTTGAAATGAACAACACTATGCAAATATTTTACTTTTTCAATGCTTTTGACTAAAATGTGCATGGAATTTGAAAAATGAAAAAACTAAGGTTTCACTTAGACCTCTCAATAAAACAACTCAAATCTAAGCCCTAATTAGATATGAAATTATGCAATTAAATTCACCATATTTTTCAATTTTGCTTTTATAGTACAATGAACAAAGAATGCAAATGCATAGTTTTGAAAATAAAACAAATGCAAATCAATAACAAGGTCTTCAAATAACCTAGGTTTTAAATCAATTTTAAACATTTATGTCATAAAAATAAAAAAATTGCAAGTGTATGATATGTCAGGTTCACCAAAATATAGAGTAGGAAAAGGGATCCTAGATCCAACTAGATTAACTAGGATTAACTTCATTTCACTTGCCCTCTATATTCAAACACAAAACCAACTAGGATTGATGATTGGCTAGCTGCCACAAGGGAGAGCCAATCTCCTAGTGTTTGGTCCTGGTGAGTTAGAAAGAGGAGAAACTTAATGTGTGATTTTATTTAACATAAATCCTAGATTTGAAAATGTAATTTATCGCATAGACAAAAATGGAAATTGGCAGAATAGTTACAAATCTACAAAGGAGATACAAAGAGGAATCTGCTATTAAAATCTGGACTTGAATTGGAGGGACAAGGGTGGTGATGCCCTTGTCTAGAGATGCCACTTTTTTGGGATTTGAAAACTCTGAAAGGTAGGTTATAGTCTACTATATGTTTCACGTGACTTGCTCCCGACAAAACTTCTAAATATGTCTCGCACACATGAAAAGAGGGGGAAGTTGTGTTGCATAGGGTATTGCCTAATTCAAACCCTATTTTGGTATTTTTACCTCCACACATAACAAATAATGATGATCAAGAGGGCATGCCCTAGGTTAGAAAGAAGCCAAAACAATAATTGACTAAAATGATAAATGATAAATGAATAATATTACCTTAGACATGAAACCCTTGTCAAAGCGATGCACACACCATAAGTTGCCACAAAAGTTGATTAATGGATGCTTGGATTGCTTGATAGACCTACAAGAGGCTAGCCTATAAAACACAATAGATTATTGTAGCTAGGATGGAGGGGATAACTCATACATCGCCATAATAATGACATGATTGATCATAATAGTTCCCTTTTAATAATTACTTCCATATTCATAATGTTATAATAATGCTACTATTTCTTCCTTTGAATTTTCTTTGACTTATTTTTAGGATGATCAACTATGATTCCTAATTGCTATGATTTCAAATGGCGAAAAAGACTTGTATTTATATGCATTAATTCATTTCCCTTCAAAATTAATTATCAAAAGACAAAAAATGAAATAAGATTTTTAAATATTAAAATACTGACAATAGCATATTTAAATTGGGATTAAAATAGGCTGAACAGGGGTGCTAGCACCCTAGTCTAGACCTATTTTGGGTCTTTAAGTGTCATTAAATAAATATTCCCAATTTATTTTTGATTTCTCAAAAATAACCACAAAATGGGCAATTTAAGAGCATAATTAGGTTGAAGTACATAGGGGGGAGCTAAACCTAGTGTGAAATTGTTAGGGGTGACAATTTACGACACTATAGGAACATCAAACACAAAACATTTGAGAAGGACTGCATTCTTGTTGTATGGTAGAAAATTAAAAAAGCAAGGAAATTTAAAAGTAATATGGTTAGGTCTCTATTATATTGATGAGATACTATAATCTAGGGCAGTCAAATTAAGGAGACTAGATGATACATAACTATAATGTCACATCAATGGGGAAAAATTAAAGCACTATCATGGAAACCCAAAATAACCATAAGAAAATATGTATATTGTATTATACTTGTAACAATAGTGTATCATAGTAAATACTAACCTTTAACATAAAAAGAGTCGCATATAACTAATATTCATAAAAGAATAGGAAGATTTAACCCACCTAGCACTATAAATGTAAATACCCACCATTACCACTATATAAAAACCTATCTCTACACTCATTAATCCTCATTTATGCATACTTTGACTCATGAGCTCTCATCTAGTGACCCTAACTTATGTAGCCAAAATCATAGCTCACCATTTACTAATTACAACTAACAATGGTCACTCCCATTCTAGTAGACATGTCTCAAAATCCACGACCAAAACAAAAGAGATTCCCATACAAGGCAATGGAGGTAGATCCTGACGAGGACTTTTCTAAATTTCCTGCTAATGTCATATACACAAAGGATTTTTGAAAGTATATAAATTTCCCACTTAAAAAAATGATTGTACTAAAATTGAAGGTCTCCAAAAAGCCCTACTACAACTAGGAACATAAAAATATCTTCCGCAATACAATTGGGTATAGGAGAATAACTTGGATATCTTGAAGAACTTCTTGGATTTCACAAAGGAGGGATGGGTTTAGATAATCCTCAACTCCACGACAAATACATCTACCTTGACAAAACCTACCAAATCACGAAAGAGGTTATTCAAGCAATCATAGGGTTATATGCACAAGGATAGGTTCTATCAAATAATGCCATAAAAAATTCCAAGGTAACAAAGCTAACAAGAGCAACATATGATGGTCATAGCTTAGATGTCAGCAAAATCATAACTCTAGTAGTGAAATACACAACCATGGGGATTGCATACAAGGTTTATTATACAAACCAAGAAGATTCCTCCATGATAATATCAATACACATCACATATTAGATGATAATGGAAGGAAAAACATTGGCCTATGCGAAGTTTTGTAGGACTAATTTCTCAAAAATGTCTAGTGCACAAAGCAGTCGCACTATCAATTCAAGTATGACACACTAATCATTTTCTTAATGTTTTACTTCTTGAATGAGTTACAGATTTTGCAAGAAATATTTGAGGAGCCACTAGACCAATTACAACTTAGATCAATGACCACATCCAACACTTCAAGGACACCACCTCATTTACCACAACATACTAGGTTTCTTCAAATCCCAAGCAAAGGCAATAAAACTTCACACATCCTGAATGCCAAAGCTCCCCTATGAGGTCATTGATCTAGAAATCAAATCCTATGCTGCCACATTGCTTCAACTATTGAAATATCCAAGTGAAAATAAATTCACAACTTAGTAAGAGTTTATGGATAATTTATCAAAGAATAAATATAAAAAGAATGTAAATAAAAGCATAGAGAAATTGAGATAAAAATGAGGACTAGCTAAAGAAAACCTCGAGGAAAAAAGTACATCCACTCCAAGGAGGTAAGGGATATTGCAAGTAGTGGTATCCCCTATTGCATCTACTCAGTCTGGAGGAAGCAAAGGCAAAAAAAAAAAACTACCTACTACACCCCAACAAAAGGAATCATCAGTCGAGGAAGCCTCAAAATCAATCCTCCAATGAGTGTGGAAAGAAAATAAAAGAGATAAAATAAAAAAAGAAAATAAGGAGACTTCCCCCAACCACTGGCTATCACCATACATTAGAAACAAGAACAAGTTGCACACGAAGAACTAAAATTAGTAATTGCAAAGATTATCCCCTCCACCACCACTGCACAAAATGAAAAATTATGAAATACAATCAAGAAAACTTTGATCTAAACAATGGGTGGATAAGCTAATGCTAAAGAAAATAGGAATTTCCAAAAAAAATCAAGAGGATATCAAAGAGGCCACTAAGAAGACCTATACAAAAATGAATGAGAAAGAAGAAAAATATTAGAAGATCCCAACATCTCCCTTCGATGATGTAAATCCTTGGTAGATTAACAAATTCTTGCACAATCCCCACCATCTCTAGACCAACCATCCTCTTCCACCAAAACCTCCCCAATGCAATCTATCAAGGAATTTCTAGTGCAGTAGAAATAGATCCAATTGGTAACCACTACATAACTCTTTCAAATTCCACTAGTGAGATCTCATATAGGTATTGCCAATATCTCTCCTCTATAAAAGTTTCAACTTGGGGACATCTTCCATCAAAAAACTGTTGGAAATAAGATGTCATTTAATTGCAAATCCTAAACATTAATTATTTCATGTATCTCCTAAGTTTTTGGAATGTGTTAAAAAACACTAAGATTGGGATGAGATTAATTATTTGGATGAAATAAATCATGAAATTGACATTTGTAGTTATTCCTAAATAATAGGAACATGTGGGTGCACACATGGTAAGGTGACACTCAACTTGAGTTTAGTTAACTATTTAGAGTAAGAGATAACACTTCTGAATGCATGTAAAGATCCTAGGAGTTAGGATTTGATGTTTTCATGCTTGAAGTTTAGTTTAGTTTAGTTTAGTTTAGAATCAATTTAGTTTAGTTTAGTTTAGTTTAGTTATGGTTAGTTGTCTTCAGTTAGTTTTAGTTGTATGTTAACTTCAGTTAATTTGGAATGCATGGCTAATAACATTGAGTTGTATGACAGATAACAGGGACTACCTCTAGTTAATAGGGGATGACCATTCTTTGGGAATGGTGTTGAGTAAATGTTTCAGTTAACAAGAAATCACTTGGAGCTAACTTGGGCGCCCAAGATGCTTTCTTGGAATTAAATCCAATGCTCTGTTAAGTGGGACCCTCTTTTGGGCGCCATCTGTGAGGAAGGGTAATTATCACTGAAGTGAAGGATGAGTTGTAGCTTTAGTTTGGGATGCCCAAATGGGTAAAACACATGTTCTAAGCTTTGGTCTTCACGGTAGAACTCAACTTGAAGCAATATGGTGTACCTTTTCAAGGGCTTGAGCTTGTGCATTGTAATTATCACCATTCAGAGATTACAAGGTTGCATATTGTCTCTATATCTCATTCAAGTTGAAGAGAGTTTTTATAATTGTTATTTGCAGGTGTGAAGAAGATTGGTAAAGACAAAAGAAGCATTATCAAGCAAGAATTGGAGCTATTGTAATTCAGAGATTGAATAATAGAATAATTCTTGGTGGAGTTTTTTCCCGAAAGGGTTTCTCCACGTTATATCTTATGTGATCTTTCTAATATCATGTCTAGTTCTTCTATCAACTTCTCTTTTCATTCTACAACAGTAAAATTAATTAATCAAGATAATCACCCACAAATAAATATGTAACAAAGAAAGAGCTTACTTAGATCAGCAATATTAAAGTTTTACAGAGTATTAAGCTAATAAAACACCTCATTTTTCAACAAATAATAGGGAGGATATTTTAAAAAACATGCAAATGATAGAAAACAACTCAAGGGGTAATAAGTGACATACATAGCAAGTTCCTCCAAATACAAGGGAATCCATCTTAATGTTTGGTGGTGCAAATTAAAATGTTGGTAGACAAAATTATTCAAGATATGCAACAACAAACTTCCAACCTTCACCAAACCATTATTGTAAGGCTTTAAAAGACTAAGATGGATGAGGAAAGAAAGAAATGTGCTACCACTCATTCGATGTTGGAATCCCATATTAGCACTCTAAAGAATATAAAGAGTGAAATTAACATACTTTACCAGTTTTGTCTCTAATGGCATAAACTTGCAAAGAATATTAAGGGAAAAAATTTGATCACATTGAACATCAAAATATTTAGGTAGGCACCTCTTATGATGCATTGAAAGATATGGATGGAAAAATATGAACACATATGGAAACACTCCATGTACAACTACAATAACTATATGATCAAAGGGAGTAGGTGAAGAATGAGTTTAAACAACTGAAGAATGAGTTTAAACAACTCCCCATGATTAACACACAACTAGTTTCATCAGGGATGCACATAATTTGGTATAAAAATTCAAATTCTTGCCACCCTGTTAGAAGCAGATAGACTAATGATGCAAATCAAAACTCAAAACCATCTACTCCAATAGGCCAAAGTTTTATGGGATAACACATTTTCCCACCTCGAAGAAATATATAAATCTATCCTTCCAACTAGTTGAGATAATCAAGATTTCTTGAGGACAAGACAATTTTGAAAGGGGGATGATGTTAGTAGGGGAAATGATAGAGCACAAACACGGAGAAGGGAAACCTACTGTAAACCACCAAAAGAGGGTTGTAGAGCTCCTAGCTAAAAATTCATCCCTAGTGGTCATGCCCACAAAAGGATATAAAAGTCACAATAGAACTAAACCTGGGAATTAGACATTCCAACAGGCGACTAACATCTTTTCATGGCCGTTCATTTACTTTATCAAACCAGGGTGCATATACTTGAAATGGAGCAGCACAGTATGTGCACTAAGAACTAGTTTCCAGTCACCATCTATAGAAAATAAATGCTTAACAGTAATACAACGTAAATCTTTTTAACTTAAACACAACTCAGCTAAAACATAAATCATAGCAGCTATTTAAAGGACAAACTGTGAACTAGCTTTATGCTGCAGGAACAGACACAGGGATGGATTCTCGATGCTGCAGGAACAATACAAAGTTGAGTTTGCGTTGAAATCTACATAAATAGATTCTAACTAGTAATCAACATGAAATGAACAGTTAATCACAACAACTTGCTACATAATACTTACTAAGTGGCCCCCCTTAGCAAGCATCAACTTAGATTACACAAGTTGACTCAAAGCTTCATCGATTTTTATTCATATTCAGAACTAGGATACATCGATTACTCTGTTTTGAAAATAAAACTTAACACAAAACTTTATTACTTGTTCAACTTAATTCTAACACATACTATTTCATCCTCGTTCACTCACGCAGGAGGAATGGTTATTTAAATGAAAAAGACAACTAACTAATTAACAGAGGAAGTCGTGATCATAAATACATTCTGAATCCGTGGAACATATATTCATAAATGAAAGTCTATCTGCTTGACATGACCCAGAGAAAATATAGCATTACACACTCCCTAAATTAAAGGACCGTTTAAGCATCTTCCCAAAGATTCGGTCAAAAAGTTATTACTAGAATGACTTCTTCAACAAAGTCAAGATTCTTGTGCTTGATCAGCTTCAACTCCCTCCAACAATCCTGCAATAAATAACATAGGCAAAGGAAAGCATGCACACAAGTGACACATCATCTATTCATTAATCACATGTTAATCCTATTCCATTATCCAAAATCATAAGCATACATCAGCGATACAGACGGTCAAAAAGGTAATTAATGAAGTTATCAAGCTGTAGGAATATAGAATTCATTGCTATAGGATACTACTCGAAAAGTCTTTAATCAACAGATTTAAACAACTATTAACAATAAAAGTAAGAGTATCACAGTTTCAAACTATGAGCATATTTAAGGCTCATCATTCTGCCCCCTACTTATGATAATGTTGGTCCTCCAGCATTGACTTTTCTTGTTATTTCCCTGAAATTTGTTGGAGTAGGATGACCTTGCAGTGAAGTTCCAAACTTGTAGTAAAAACCTCTGGTAAACTCCCATCTTTCATATTTGCGGTTCTCTATTTCTGCATTGATTTCCTTGGCTTGGTAAGGATAGAGCGGCCACATTAAAACTAGAGGTTGGAAGGTCAGTGGCATCCATAATTTAAATCTGCTTTGCAAACCTAGTTGCATGTACCTTTCTGATCTCCTGAGCGCTGCTGTAAAGTTCAAGGGGCTATGAGGCTCTGTCTTTCTTAGACCAACTGTCAATCTCTCCCACCTTGTCTCAATCCTTGAAGAGGCGAGTTTCCAAAATGTATATTTCTGTTCTTTAAACTCATTGTATACCTGTTTTCTGATGTCAAAAATTTTCTCTCTTTCCTCAGGTTTATTGCATCCATAGGTAACTCTAAACCAGGTTCTTAAAACTGTGTGTGGGTCTGAAATTTTAGCTCTGAGAAGAACAGGTTCATCTTTTTTTGTTTCTTCATATGTTTCCAATTGCCTTCCATAATTGATCTCATTTGTAGCCCAAGACATAAGTGCTCTTAAATGGATATCACCTATATAAAGAAGTGGGTTCCATTCGGTTTCTGCAGGAATTAAATAACCATGTAAATATAGTTCACACATGGAGTTCTTCAACCAATTAGGGGCCACTTGATAAGCATCATAGAATTCCTTGGCTGTTTCAATATCAGGATCCAAATTTCTGGAGATCCTCATTAATTTGAACCAAAGGAACTGTTCTTTGAGATACATTGCATATGTTTTGGGTGGCGGCCTACACTCCATTATCTGTCCAGTTATTTTCATCATTTTATCCATTTTTGTTTGCATATCTTGAATTTCTTGCTCTTGCCAAGAATAACAGCTAGACATTTGCATAAAATAATTTTAATAACTACTTAAACTAAGTAGTTAACTTGTTCTCAGGATATGGCTTCACAATCGTACTTTTAGAAAGTACAAGATCATAACTATTTTTGGCAAACATAAATTTGGCACAAGAAAATTTGAAATTAGAATACCCCCGCCCCCTACTTAGCATTCAACATGTGTCCTCACATGTGCAAGGTGATAGGATTAAAGCATGCAATTACGACTGATGTACACGTTACAATTAATGAATAAATAGAAAGAATAAACTATGCGATAATGAAAAGATTTCGCATACCTTGAATGCAGTTCTTGGGAATGTCGTAAAAGATAGCAGCATATCATGAAATGATAGCTGGAAGATTGAATGCATGAATGAGGCGGAGTGGTGAGATGGATGACGTGGCAGATCAAGAAATGAATGATGTGATAGATGAAAAGAAATGGAGAAAAGTGGTTTCCTTTAAAAAGAAAACTTTATTATGGGCGGTCAAACCAAGGTGCGTATACTTGAAATGGAGCAGCACGGTATGTGCACTAAGAACTAGTTTCCAGTCACCATCTATAGAAAATAATGCTTAACAATAATACAACATAAATATTTTTAACTTAAACACAACTCGACTAAAACAGAAATCATAGCAGCTATTTAAAGGACAAACTATGAATTGGCTTTATGCTGCAGGAACAGACACAAGGATGGATTTCCGATGCTGCAGGAACAATACAAAGCTGAGTTTGAATTGAAATATATAGAAATAGATCCTAACTAGTAATCAACATGAAATGAACAATTAATCACAACAACTTGCTACATAATACTTACTAAGTGGGCCCCCTTAGCAAGCATCAACTTAGATTACACAAGAAGTTGACTCAAAGCTTCATCAATTTTTATTCATATTCAGAACCAGGATACATCGATTACTCTATTTTGAAAATAAAACTTAACACATAACTTTATTACTTGTTCAACTTAATTCTAACACATACTATTTCATCCTCGTTCAGTCACGCAGGAGGAACGGTTATTTAAATGAAAAAGACAACTAACTAATTAACAGAGGAAGTCGTGATCATAAATACATTCTGAATCCGTGGAACAGATATTCATAAATGAAAGTCTATCTGCTCGACGCGACCCAGAGAAAATATAGCATTACACACTCCCTAAATTAAAGGACCATTTAAGCATCTTCCCAAAGATTCGGTCAAAAAGTTATTACTAGAACGACTTCTTCAACAAAGTCAAGATTCTTGCACTTGATCACCTTGAGCTCCCTCCAACAATCCTGCAATAAATAACAGAGGTGAAGGAAAGCATACACACAAGTGATACATCATCTATTCATTAATCACATGTTAATCCTATTCCATTATCCAAAATCATAAGCATATATCAGCGATGCGGGCGGTCAAAAAGGTAATTAATGAAGTTATCAAGCTGTAGGAATATAGAATTCATTGCTACAGGATACTACTCAGAAAGTCTTTAATCAACAGATTTAAACAACTATTAACAATAAAAGTAAGAGTATCAAATTTTCAAACTATGAGCATATTTAAGGCTCATCACCTAGGAAGAAATGTAGATTATAAGGGATACACCTCATTAGGAAAATATGTAAAGATAGATGAATAGATAGACTTAGAGAGATAAAAAAAAATATAATAGAGAAGAATATATGAAGGAATGTAAATAAGTGAATATATAGAGAGAAGAGGAGATATATAATGTATCAGATATCCTATAGAATGATGGGAATGTAATATAAGTTATATCATATATGTTCCAAGTTGGTTAATGATTACATGGTATGTCATGAATGTGATTTAATTTCTATTTTAATTTATTCTACTATCTTGTCTAATTCCACAACATAGATTAATCTTTGATCCCACTCATACTACTGAGTCTAGGGTATGAATACAACACATAGAGAATAATTGGTACATAGAGCTCTAGCATATAATCCCCCACTTTTCTTGCGAACAAGGGTCTATTAACATGGGTGGAGGATAATTCAATGGTTTCCTTTATGTACCTCCATTTCTAACTAATGTATTTTTTATCTATCATATCACACATACTGGGACAAGGAAAAGTGTAGAGTTCACACTAGATTATGTGGTCATTTAGGATTTGTAGAGAAATGACATTATTTCATTTGGGGAGGTAGATTATTATTCTAGACTATATGCCTTCTCACATTTTTCTCCTAATATTCCTTCAGTTGATGTTCACACTCAAGCATCTAGTGTGGACACTTTTGATGAGATACAATATGGTCACTTGAACCTTCAAGTTATTTCATCAACCAAGGTTCTAAGTACATGTGTTGAAATTCCATCTTCTTCATCTCCTACTTCTATCAAATCTAGTGTTATTCCATCCACGAATTTTAGCAAAACAAGGTTACAAGATCATATTCATCATCTTCTAGAGATAACTCCTTCATATGATTACATGATAGATCTACCGGGTTTAAATGTGAATCCCTTTTTAATAATTGGGCCTAAATATACTAAGGACATCCATATAATCTTCAATGAAAATTCCATCATATTTGGTGTCTCACCATCACTATGTTTAGATCATGTTCTACATTAATTTACATAAGGTTTTAGATTCTCACTTCCTTTAGTTAGACCTAGACTCTTGATTTGATTGTGGCACCTCCGAAATGTAGTTTCTAGAGACATCATACATTCTAATTTTTCTTCCCTTAAATTCCTTCTAGGAATGGGAAGATATCCTACATGCACCTTTGTGCTTGTTTCTTCCCAAGACGAAAAATGTTGTTTGGTAAGCATGGATCATCTTTAATTATCACAATTGAGTATTTAACATTGATGCATGGGGATACTTCTTGAGGGGAATATATAGTCCTATCCTTTGTCTCTCTATTTAGGAGGATTCTCTCTTTTTTCGGGGGGATTTTTTATTCTTAGAGGTTTTTTCCTTCGTAGTTTCTTGAGGGAAACATTTTGTCGATGGGTACCTAACATAATTGCACATTTGTTAGGACCCATCATTCTACATGCTTCCTATCCATCCAAGCTATGCTTATGGGGAGTGTTAGTGTATTATTTTATTTGCTCACATTTAGTTTATTAACTTATTGCTTTGTATGTACCTAAAATAGGATAAAATCTCAAGTAGGTATCTACTTGTTAAGGTTGTACTTGCATGTGTGAATTGTATTTTCTTATATATTTGATAGGAACCATCCTTCTATTTTGCTAGACCAATTTAGCTACACTTTTGGAGGGTGTTGGTGCATTATTTTATTCTTATATTTAGCTTATTAATTTATTGCATTATATGCACGTAGGATAAAATGGGCTTGCTTAGGTAGGTATCTATTCATGTAGGTTGTACTCACACATGTGAATTGTACTTTCCCAGTATTATGGAGAAGTTGTGCACACATTTTAATCATCTCCTCTTATCCCACATTGGTTTTACATTCACATCTCTTGGTGGTGTATCCTATATACCCATTGTTTTCTCACATATGAGTGAACTCAAACATCATAATATTTGCATTCTTTAATATGATAAAATTATTCTCACTTTTGAAATATTTTTTTATTTCATTTAATTCCTTGATCTTGGGTGGTTATCTCCATATATTCTTCTTATTCACAGTCAAAGAGATAGAGGGGCAACACTTGTCACAATCATAAATTTTGAGTTAGGGAGTTGGATCCTTGATTTTTGAGATTCACATCATATGACTTCATTACATAGTATGTTACTTCTTTTGAGTCATATTTTCAATACATATCTTGATTTTGGAGCTTCACAACACTTCAATTCAATATATTGTATGGTTTCTTCCTTCAAGACTTGTTCTATACATGGTAAGGTGGGGGAAAAAATCATAAATAAATAAAAAACGCTTTGCATTTTTCCGCTAATTTGATAATCACTCCTACCACTTTATTTAAATTGAATAATTATGTTTTATTATGACTATTTGGCACACTAATCATTCTCAAATATATTCACCTTTTCACAACTAAACATGTTTTGAACTTGAACATGTAAGTTCCCAAATCTAAACATACCTACACACCAAGTTTTCTAATGATTAAAATGCAACATATGAGCTTATATGACATGGAATATGAAAATTTAGTCCTCTACTAATATATCTAGGGTGAAATACTTGTAGTAGCATCCTAAAACTCCTTGTGTGCTTTTATGTTAGCCTCTTTCCACCTACCAAGTGTCCATGTCTTTATTTTATGAAAAAAATAGCTTTCTTCAAAGTAATGTGTTTGTTGTAGAAAATTGAGTATCCACCCTAGCAGACCCTTATTCACCATGTCAAACATATTTTTTTTAGTAACCAGGGTTTTTTAATATGTAATGATATAAAAAAATACAAAGGAATGCCCTTAAAAAAAGGGGTGCAACAAAGAAGAAAAATAATAATAAACAACCCAACCAGGTTGTCAACTCAGCCTATAAAAATATTTCCAGACAACACAAAGAAGAGCCACATGAACATCCAAGAGTAGACGTAGGAAAATCAGTCCACCAAAAAAGATAAATGAATTGGAAACATAAAACCACACTAAGCTTTATCATTTTTCTAGGAGAAGAGAGCCTCCATGGTCCACCGAGAGCCCTCCTCAATAGCTTACTTTCCTTTAATGCATATTTTTTCAGCTTCAGACTTCCTACCTTTTTTCTTCTTTGACTCTCCATAGCTAGGTTTCAATTTGATGCTCACAATCTGAGAGATTCCAAGTTTCAGAAGAAGAGCCACCACAAATTCTTGATCCAAATAATTAGGTTTCAAATCATCTAGATCCTCCATGAACATGAAGGTGCCATCAGAATCATAATCATCCTCAACCTCCACAGCTAGAGAGATAAATTCATTATTGAGGATAGGAGTATCAACAATCATCACAGGTTGCATTGAGGATGGCTTTGAGGGTGCCACTATAGCAAACCATAAGCTAGAAGGCTTCAAAAACTTGCCATGATTGCACCAAATGAAGTATGCATTTAGAGATCCTAGTTTTTTAATCCATTTCTTAAGACTAAAGCATCTAGTTCCAAGCACTCTTGGAGTAGTGAAAGCTTGAATATTGTGCCCCATCTTGTTGCAACGAAAGCATCTGAAGGGAAGCCCTTCAAAATTTAAAAAAGTCATCCAGGGGCCATAAGAGGAATGAATTTGAATAGAGCCAGGGAGAGGTTTAGAAATATCCACCGATGCACAAAACCTAGTAAACCTACGCGAAGAGGCCCCAACATCTGGATCGATCTTGACAAAGGACCCCACTTGATTGATTAGGGTACCAATGAGATCGAGATACCTCACAACCGAAGGAAGATTATAAAGCCTGATCTAGAGCAGAATCATCGTGATTTTAGCTGTAGTAGGATCAAAGAAGGGGGTCCAAGTTGTGTTGGACAAGCCAAAATTCCCAAAGAACTAGGGACCATTTTGCAATTTTTTTTTGTAGTCTACAACAAAAGAGAAACTGAATAAGAAGAAGCCAAAATACAAGGATTGGATGGCAGGAGGAAAAAAATTGCTCCAAACCGACAGAGCCCAATCCCTCACATCATCGAGAGACAATCGTTACCGCAATAACTTGATAATCAAAGAATAACTTCCAAAATCAACTGTAATGAAATTCACACATTCATCAGGAATGTGGAAGTCCACAGGTTCATACACAAGGACAACCTCCACATGCTCGATAGAGAAACAAGAATTATCTTGAGAGTGGACCTCTACACAGGTAGAGAAAGGCAAATTAGGTGGTTTGGGAGGAGGATGATTAGGGTTCAATCTGTGTATCTACTCCAAATAGTATGCATTGCATTCATGGAAATGATTGGCTTTGTTTTTACACTCCTTTAGAGGTTCTAGATCCATAGACACCGAACACCCACCCAAAGGTGCAGGAGGGGAGGGAAAATCCGAATCCACATTCTTGCCAAAATCGAAATGTAGAGAGTAGTGTTGTAATCCCATGCTTGCCATGGTTGCACGAGAAGAACCACGACCATTTCCTCCCTTGGATGCACCTCACTTTTCCTTCCTATCCGCATAAGCAGTCCTTTTAGAGGTTGCAAACCTTGCTCGCGCCATTGCAAATTTTTGCTCCCTTGTCACCCTCGCACATCGCTCCGCTCCTTTTATTGATTTTTTTTAACTTGTTTACCATGTCAAACATTTTAATGTCAAAGGGACAAATGCATTTTGTACTTGCAAACTCTTTCTTTCTATCCATACAAATAATTTTTCCCAAATTTGTGTGCGGTTTACTTTTTTGTACAAAAATTCACCTCTAACCTCCAATCACTCCTATTTTCTTGCAGTTATATTAATCTCTTTTGATTTTGGCATTGGGTCCAAATTTTCTTGTATTCAAGTACCCTACATTTAAGAATTCTTATGACCATTTTTTACACTTGTTAAGCTTACCCCTTTGCAAGCCATAACTAGCCCTTGCAACTTTGTTAAGATTTTTGGATCCTTTCTTCATAATTGTGTGAACCCCTAGTATTATAATTTGGAGATCATTAATGGATTTGACACTGGAAAGATAGATGAAGGTTAGATTTAATTTGTAAATATCAATGTCAAATTCACCTTTCTCTACTACCAACATTGGGTGTGGATTTCTTTTGGTTTAAAGTAGATTAAACATTTTCTCAATTAGTTAGATTTTTTTTGTTTGATTGATTTGAAACATTATTTATGAAATTGATGTGTTGTTGATTAAATTATATTTTATTTAGTAAAAATATTATATTTAGATTTATAGCTTCTTTAATTTTAAATTTGTTTCAAAGCATTCTATTTAACTTCTAAATATTATTAAATCATTTAGTAAATATTCTTATTACTTCATTAAAAAAATTAAGAACTAAAAGATTAAACATACTATAAAATATAATTTCCTAGGAAGGACCCCTAAATAGTGTTTTTAAAAGTTCTTTGATTTGTTCAAGTATATTTAGAAGATGTACTAGGATCCCTTTCATTGGATTTAGGTTCAAACCATTAAAAAAGCTCATCAAACTAGAAGCCACATACACAACTAAAAATGAAATAGGGAAATAAGTAATTCATATTCTCTACACAATTGAAAGTTTTTATCTTTTACTTTTAAAAGAATGAAATAGAGAAATAAATAATTCATATTCTCTACACAATTGAAAGTTTTTATCTTTTACTTTTAAAAGAAGTAAATAAGTTGTTTGTTGCCTTTTTTTTTTGCATTTTCTCTAAAATATTTTGTAATGAAGAAATTATTTTGTTTAGAAATGAAAAAGGAAAGTTATATGTGTTACTTAGATGTGTCAAGTTAATTAGATAAATCTAATTAAGTTACCATAGTTATTTGATTAATTATTTTAACTACCTGATTATTAATTGCTTTAAATTATTTCTAAAATTAAAAAAAATAGATTTGTTTGTTTGTTTTAGTTAATCAATTAAGGTTTCCACGATTAATTAATAACTAATTACTTAATTAATTGTATCATAATAAAATGGACTAATTCCTTTATTTTGGTTATTTTGTTAGTTAATTAACATCAATCAATTATGATACTTAGTTCATTTAAAATCAATTTAACAAAAACAATAGTTGAATATATTCAATTAGAATATATTTATTGCCCATAACATGAAAAAAAAATCTTTAAACAACTGATGCAAAGCAGGGGTAGACAATCTCAAAAGACTCACAAACAATCACTCATCCAAACCCTCAAACATCAATTGATGGGTTTTCCTTCATAAACCCTCATTTTGCTAGCAGTCTTCAGAACTCTTCAACCAAAATTGATCTCTAGGAAATAAAAATTGTTTTAGATACCCATTTGGCCATTTTCTAACATATCTCAAAATCATGGTAGGGTTCTTTGTAAGAAATGCCTCAAAAATTGACTATCCTACTTTTTGACTAGGCCTAATTGTGCAACTAGGTTTGGCACCATTTTAATACACACAAACAAATGATTGAAACTACATAAAAAAATGCAAGTCCTAACTATCATCAAAACATGGTAGGCCCCTAAAACATGACACAACATTCATCCAACCCAAATAAATGAGATTAAATGTGGGTTTCAATAGATAGTCACCATTTAAGGGATTTTCATGATTGTTCTAAGAATCTGTGAAAGCGAACTTGTGAAGAGATCTCCTTCACACGTGCACCTCATGATCTACAAATTTGTGGGGTTGTTGTAGACATCAATACAATTTTTTTTTCCAAAATTTATCTTTTCTCATTAGATAAAACAAAAGTTATGCCATTTTCTATGTGACTGCAAACTCTAGGATAACTTTTAGGTAGTTTTTACAAAAAATGCTTGTAACTTTTTGTAGTAAGCTTGAATGGCTTAAACCCAATCTATTATTTGCTCTTGCTGATAATAGTCTGATGTATTGTTTTATTTTGATTATTTTTTTTATTTTTTTGTGTTTTTGGAATGCAATGCTTTGAAAGGTAAATGTTGATATAACTAAAAACTTGAACAAATAGATATTTACATGCAAGTACAAAATAACAATACTTTATTACTTCTAACAACACTATCACACTTTTATTTACACATGATCATTAATTCTATTGCATGCAAGAATTATATATACAAAATTATTAGAACCTGATAGACGCCTTATGGAAATCCTTGATCAAATTTGTTGCAGCTGATCATGCATTTATCCCATAGATTTTTTGATGGCAAATAGAATCCTAACCCAGGCGTACCAAATGCAAGAGAAATCAGCTTTCAAAGTGGTGTGATTTGGCCCTAGATGAAGTACGTCCTCCCCTCTAAGCTGTACAGCCTCCCAACAATGATATAATTTGAAATTTATGTCTTTGTGCCCTCTATTTGATGTGATATATCTGTTGTTTGAAGAAGAATATCAGATTTAAGATCTGATATAAAAATCTTCTGATGAAATCAAGAATTTTCCTTCCAATCTGCTTAAATGGACTTCTGATTGAAGCTCTCTCAATAGCCAAAATTTGGTGATTCTCTCAACACCTCAAATCAACTCCCAATTGAAGATTTGACGTTCTCCAATGGTGATCATAGTATGAAACCCCAACTTCAGGTGAGAAAACTCCAAAAGAAAATGTCAAATAATCAGCCAAGTGAAGTCGACTTTGCCTTGAGTGCTTATATACTTTCACTAAAAAATTCAATTTTCTCAAGTGGCCCCTTTTTAATCATTATAAATGATATAAACTTCACTTTTAAGTAATAGTTTGACTTTGGCACAATAAAATAATATTAAATCACTTAATGAGGGTAATTGCTTCATGTACTTTAAGTGGCCCCCTTTTTATAAAGTTAATAAATAACTTTATAATATAACTTATTATTATTATAATGTCATTAATACCTCTTCCCTCATTAATAACTCATTAATTATGCCATGAATAATTGTGCCACCCATGACACTGCCAAAGTCAAGAGTCTAGGTGCCTTGCCAAAAATAACATGTATATAAATATCACTTACTATAAATAGAAAGTGTCCAAAAACTGAGCTAGTGAACAAAATAGATGCTAGAACTTGAACCCACTGAAACCACTGCCATGTGAAATGTCCCAAATGCTGGGGAAATAATCCAAATGGACCCTCTAAACACACTGCTAGCTGACGAGGGTCAAGTGATGAGCTAACCCCTGGTCACTTGATGCTGACTAAGGAGGGGACATTATAGTCCACCCTCCCCAAGATTGCTTGTCCTCAAGCAATTGCAGAGATGGATGCTACAGAATATCCTCATGCTCCCACGTAGCTTACTCAACTGATAAATCCTTCCACTTGACCAAATACTCCCTGATGACTCTACGCCGAAGATGTCTCTCTCGTCTCTAGGATAGCCTCAGGAACCAAAACCAATCTGCCCTCATCATCAAGGGGTGGAAGTGTAGTAGAAGGAATCATATGATGTCCCAACGCCTTCTTTAGGCGTGATACATGAAAGACGTTATGTACTCTACTGCCTGTCGGTAGCTCAAGCTCATATGCCACCGCGCCAACTCTCTGAATCACCCTGAATGGCCCATAATACCATGGCTGCAGCTTCTTTGCCCCACTCCTCCTGAGTGTAGAATGTCTGTAGGTCTGCAACATAAGGTATACCATGTCACCAATCTCAAATGAACACCCCACCCGCCTCTGATCAGCATATTGTTTTTGCTGATTTTGAGTCTTCTATATATTTTCTTGGAGTGCTCGCATAATGTCCTGATGCTCCTGCAAAAGATCACCAGCACGGGGTACCCTGCTATCACTGAGCAACAAATCCAAGAAACTGGGTGCATCATATCCATACAAGGCTCAAAACGATGACATCTGTATGGTCATGTGGTAGGTGGAATTATAGCAGTACTCACACAAGTAAATCCACCTAACCCAAGCTCCCTACTATGCTGTCACATAATTCCGTAGGTATCCTTCCACCCATTTATTCACTATTTCAATATGTTCGTCGGTCTGAGGGTGGTAACTGGTACTCGGAGTCAACTCGGTCCCACATAATCGAAACAACTCCTGCCAAAAGTGGCTCATGAACCGGCAATCTTTGTCGCTGACTATGCTCTGAGGCAAACCATATAGTCTGAACACCTCACGGAAGAAAAGATCTGTCACCTGTGTCGCTGAGTATGCAGTGGTAATCGGAAAGAAATGAGCATATTTCGTCAAACGGTCAACCACCACATATAAACAATCCCTGCCCTGGGCTTTTGGCAAGCCCGAAATGAAATCCATAGATATTCATTCCCATTTCCTCTCGGGAATGGGGAGCGGCAGAAGCAATCCTACTGGAAATGTGTGCCCCTGTTTGTTCTGCTGACAAACAGTGCACTCTCTAACATGGCGAAGAACATCAATCTTGAGACCTTTCCATGTAAACCTCCCCTAAACCTATCTATAAGTCTTATAATGTCTGGGATGCCCAGCTAATGGTAAATTGTGAAAGGTTCTCAGTACTTTGTTCTTCACATCGGATCCTGGGACCAAATATATCCTCTCCTTGTAAATGATAAGCTCATTTACAAGAGTGTATCTACTGTCCTGGATAATCCCCTCAATGAAACCAGAAGCCCAAGGGTTCTTGGCGTACTCAGCTATAATCAGATGCCTCCAGTCCTCTGAGATCTCGGCCATAGAGCTCAAGTGGGGGTGGCGTGACAATGCATCAGCTACTACATTCTGAGTGCCCTTGACATATGAAATGTCAAAATCATAAGACTGAATTTTGTTGATCCATTTCTATTGCTGCCCATTCAAATCCTTCTGACCAAGGAAATGCCTCAGACTATTATGATCAGTTTTCATAGTAAACCGACTACCCACTAAATACTGTTTGAACTTAGCCAACGCATGCATGATGGCTAACATCTCCTTGTCGTAAATGATGTAGCTCAACTCTGGCCATCTTAGCTTTCTGCTCTCGAAAGCTATGGGGTGCTTATCTTGCATAAGCATGGCACCAATGCCCTCTCCTGAAGCATCGCAATGTAACTCAAATGGCCTGGCGAAATCAAGAAGTGCCAGGACTGGACATGATGTCATCAAAGTCTTGAACTTCTCAAAGCACTCCTGTGCCTGAGGAGTCCATATGAAAGCCCCCTTCCGTGTCAGATCTGTGAGTGGCACTGCATGACGCAAAAATCCTCTGACAAAATGGCGGTAGAAAGCACACAATCCAAGAAACCCTCTAAGCTGAGTCAAATTCTCTGGAACTGGCCAATCCACAATAGCACGAATCTTATCTGGATCCATGCATACCCCATCTGCACTGATAATATGTCCCAGATATAACAGCTCTGTCATCCCCAAGACACACTTGAACTCCTTGGCATACAAGGATTCCCTATCAAGTATGCCTAGTCCAGTATCCAGATGAGCCAGATGCTCCTCCCAAGTCCAGCTATAAACCAGACTATCATCAAAGAAGACTAATACATATCTCCTCAGCTGTGGCTGGAAAACTCTATTCATTGTAGACTGGAAAGTAGCAGGTGCATTGGTTAAGCCAAATGGCATAACCAAAAACTCGTACTGTCCACAATGACAACGAAAAGCAGTCTTCTCGATGTCCTGCTCCCTGACCCTAATCTGATGGTATCCGAACCTCAAGTCAATCTTCAAGAAAAAACATGTGCCATGGAGCTCATCTATGCGTGGGATCGGATACCTGTTTTTAATTGTTCTCTTGTTCAACTGGCGGTAATCAATACACATGCGTAGAGAACCATCTTTCTTTTTCACCAATGCCACGGAAGATGCAAAGGGAGACTTGCTAGGCCGTATGTGCCCCATAGCCAATAACTCCTTAATTGTTTTTTCTATCTCATCCTTCAACCTCTTGGGATGACGGGGACTATAACGGCTTAGCGCCTCTCCTCCAACTCGCTGGATATGCCTGCATACCTCCTATTTGTGAGGGCCACTAAACACTTTGGAGTGTTTCATCCTAAGTTCTTGTATGTCCGGATGGTATGAAGGTTTTTGTTGTTCATCATGCGTAGGCATCACAACAAACTCTCTCGCCCAATCTACCATATCATGACGAACTAATCTCTCCATCCTCCTGTAAGAAATTACCTTCAAGTTGTTGTCCTTAATGGCTTTGAGTACGTGAGTTTTACCATCAATCTGAAATTTCATCTCCATGTCCCTGAGATTAAGAGTAAACTCCCCAATAGCATGTAGCCAACGCATACCAAGTACAACATTAGTATCCCCCATGTTGACAACATAGAAATCAGCCTTAAACTTGAAGTTGTTGAGACACATAGGCAGATCCGAAACCATTCTTTCACACTTCAATGTGTAGCCATCAGCAACCTTTACCCTAATTCCTTCAAATTCCTGTGTCTGAATACCACGTCTCTCCACAAATCGTGCATCTATAAAGTTATGAGTAGCCCATGTATCCAATAGAGAGATCACCTTTTGTCCTGCTAAGATACCTCTCATCCTAAATGAACCTTCTTTTTTCATGCTAGTGATGTAGGCATCTTTAATTGGCTGCTCCTCTTCATTTCCCTCTTCTTTTTCTGAGTTTTCAGCCTCTTCATCACCATAAGCAGCTTGCTGGTCATCCCAATCAGTCACGTCTTCTCCTTCATAAAACCATTCCATTTGCTTTGCATTACCCTTGGGTCTCAAGGGGCATTCGTGCTTATCATTGTGAGATCCTTTGCACCAAAAGCAAAGCTTTCTCTTCCTCAAATCATTGTAGGTATCTCTATCCAATGATGCTGCAAATTTCTTTTTTGGATCAGAATTTTCTGATTTCTTTGGAACAATCTTTTGGTCACTTGAAGAGGATGGTTTAGGCACAAATTTGCTTCGTGAGGTAGACGGTTCCATGCTCCTTGCCTTTCTCATGGCTTCTTGCAATGTTGGTGGATCAAATGCTTTAATCCACCCTCTCATTGGCTCAAATAATCCCTCCATGAAGAGTATGATCAGCCTTCTCTCAGAAATTCCCATGACCATAACTGATAGTTTTTGAAATTCACTAATATATGATTCCAAACTGCCAACTTGTTTCAGCTATGCAAGATCTCTAAAATAGGATTTTGGATCCTTTCTATCAAATCTTTCTACCAATCTATCAACAAACTCTTGATATGTGGTGATTCTATTATGTTGTAGTGTCACCATGCCATGGTGCCACCAATCATGTGCAATACCATCCAAGTGCAAGGAAGCAAACTTAATTACATCAATTTCAGACATACGACGTAATGATAAGAATGTGTCCAATTTGCTGATCCAAGAACGAGCTAAAACCTTACCACTTCCATTAAAATAAGGCATAGTTAGTTTGCTGGTTGCATGTTCAAGTTCCCTGTTTTGAGGGTAAGATCTCCTATCAAATCTCATTCTTAAGTGCTCCCTTTTTTGGCTCACATATCTATCAAAACACATGTGTTGTTTGACTTTCGATGGCAACAAATTCCACTCATCATGAATAGCCATAACATTATCTATAAATTGTGGCTCGTGTTCCTCTTCCAACCGTGGTGTAACTAGTTCATTTGGTAGAAATGTGGGACGTGTTGGCCTATCAAATGTAAGAGTAGATGCTCTTCTCCCCCTTGGTGTAGCCATTACACTTCCATGATCTTCTTGTTCCTGTTGATGTCTTCTTGGTTGACCAATCTGTTGTATGGCTAATGTTAATTGTTGCAAAGCATTAGCTATATGTTGTTGCTGTGCTGCTATCTGATGCTGTCCTGCCTCTATTCCTCTAAAAATATTCTTTGCTTCATGTTCTTCATCATGTCTAGCAAACCTAGGAGTACTACCTTCTCTTCTTTCCTCCATGAATACCTATTGAACCTGTTCTTCTACCTGTTTACCCTGCTGTTCGGCCTTTCTTTGCCCGGTATAATACCTAGGTGGCCCCACTTCTTGTGATCTCATGTGCAAACAAACCCAATAGGCTGGCAAGACCACTGCTCTGATACCACTGTAGTAAAGCCCGGATGGCTTAAACCCCAATTTGATTTCACTTTTGCTGATAATTATTTTTCTGATCTGATGTATTG